>PPJX02000004.1:0-273278 GCA_003705915.2 Lipomyces lipofer | reverse complement strand
TGCTGCTGGGGGTAACAAATGGTATGAGTTACGGGCCACGGTAACGCATCGGCTAGTTGGTTCGCGAGCGGTACTCAGCCTGAAAGTAATCCAGGAACAAAACTCAGGAGTCAGAACAGGACAGCTGACGAGGCCAGTTAGGCCTTGCTACGACGAACACCGTATTGGGGGCATCGAGCACGCGGCCGCGTAGCCGGGACGGCAAGCCGATCTGGCCGAGTTCGAGGCTTGCGCCTGAGCGGTTTAAGCGAGTGTCTCCCGGTCTCACTCGGCTCACGATCCCGATATCAATGTCACATCTAGCCCACGGGGCCTGCCCCTCCCCCCGTCCCCCCCTCTCTCCTCCCCCTCTTAAACCCGGAATACGGTCCATGCGCAATACCATCGTCAATCGTCGATTTAGGCGGGATGACAGCCGCCTTGGCGGACCGTATCCTGTGGCCATCAGAACTCGGCCTGATACATATAGTGTGTTATAGTGTGTCCTGCACACTATATGTCAACACTACCTCGATTGGGTGGTCTCTATTTCTACATTCGAGGATGCCGCAGCGCACTGTACACTGTACCTTTGACGACAGAGTAGCTGGCCCTGCTCATCTCCAAAGTCTGATGAGCGCGATGCACCACTAACAATGGGGGTGGTCCGTGACTGCTGCGCCGGCATGTCCCGCTGCTAAATTTGGTAACGTCCACGGCATTCTATTGCCTGCTCGCACGCTCCGCCCAAACAATGACATCTGGTATCGTAATTGTATATATGTGGCCATCTTCGCAATCTCGCAATCTCTCGGCCAAGTCGGTAAGGAAGGACCTTCATGGGATGGACCGGACTGAGCGACGGGGGGCCCGCCTCAACGTCATCGGTTGTCTGGAGCATGGAGCTAGCTGCTCTTGATCCAGTCGGATCCCGGCGCCACCAGGCTGTATTAAAATCTAACTTTTCGCCCAACCCAAGTGCTCGGGTACAACTCACGATGCTCTAGCTCTCGATCTCACCCATTTGTGCCGCAGAAAGAGACTCCCTTTTGATGGCGAAAATCGGCAAGCAAAAGTCCAGGGAGCCTTGCTATGACAAACTCTTACAATGAGATTTGTATGCACATTCAGTCTTCCAGCGAACGGAGACAATTCCGACTGGCGCTGCTCGATGGGGTGCTTTCTTCGTTTCTAGTGACTGCCACCTTTAACATCTCACGGTCAAAAAGTCCCAGGTATTCCCTGTCGCCCACTGTCTTGGATCCGCAGGATCTAATACATATTCGGCCGGCCCGGCTGAATCAATTGACTGCCCAGTCTGATGGAACACCCCGACCCACATGTCTGGATAGCCGAGACCTCGCAAATGAACGAACTCGTCTCTGTAAAAAGCGCCTTGTGCATCTCGCTACCCCCAAACCACCACCCGCCTCGGTCTCGGGGTTATCCTTGTTACCTGTCTCCTCACGTGCTGCATTTCCTTGGGTGTGCATTATTCTTTTTGTCTCGCTTCTATGTTTCTGGTTTCTGGTTCTGGCATCACCCAACTAGTACTTCTGTATGTACTGCAGGTACTGCATGTACCGCATGTACACTACAGTACGTGCATACGATTAGCCACCCTCTGTTCGTGCCCAATTCTGTCTCGCTTTTCGTTCCGCCTTCAGAAATGATCGACAGCAAACCCTGGGTGTGCGCCGCCGTCTCTTGCAGTTAATTTAAATATAAGCGAGGGCTGCGAACGCGTGCGGCGTGCTCTTTTGGGTGGGCTATTTAGTGAATCATCATCATCATCATACATTCGAAGTTGTCAAGCTCTGGCTTCGGACCCTTATAACGGAAAGACTCTAATCGACAGACATTACAAGAGAAGCAAGCCGTGCTCTTCTCTTCGAGTCTGATCTTCGTACATCTTTACACTAGCCCGAGGAAACTTACACCGCATGAATAGCACTTGTGTGCCGCTGCATATTACCCGCATCGTGCGTGTCAGGTGGGTTTAATTCAGTTAGAAAGTTCCGGGACAAGATTGCCCTCCAGTATGCACCTCGCCGATCTTGAATTCTTGGGGTATTGGGGTATTGGGGAAGCTCTAGGTGTCAGACTAATGCTGCTTGTGCATACACTGCTCCACGAACATGTTTGTGTTTCTTCCCGTCGTGGCTTCGCGTTCGCACGTCTTGTCTCGTGTTTCGTGTTATGCCGATCGTGATGTGTAGAGTACATGGCGACCTGATTTGCCATTCATTTGCAGTGAGAGTATTATTCTCGTATTATACTCGTAGGTCATCTATACTAGCAGTGAACGGAAATTTTTTCCGGAATGGGTATAACAAAAGTCGTACACTATATGTATATCTCCATCGTTAGCTCGACGCCTCCCATTCAAATTCAGTAGTTCACTATACCACCGCTGTCATTGCATTATAAAACCTGATACACATCGTACTATACATTGGATACGCACAAAACTAGCAAATTCAACTAATATACTAAAACGACGGAGTCATAAAACATTGGCGGTTAACTCCACATTATCATAAATTATAATGGCATTTTCTTCGTCTCAGAAGCCCCAAAACGTAATATAAAAACAAATAGCAATAATAATAGGGACGAGCGTTGGCTGCCATGTGCGCTGCCGCGTATAAGTGGATCGGCGCCACGCAATTTGTTCGGTCGCCACCTCAATAAAATGAAATAACGCTTGTAAAGTCTAGGAAAAACGGTAATTCTATACTTGTAAACTCATTTAGACACTTGTAATCGTTTGTTCAATGCAATCACGCGCACGCACACGCGCACGCACACACGCACGCACACATTCTCTCCCTCCTCTTCTCACAACGGATCAGTGTGCAAATACGAAAATCCCCTAAACTTCTCCTGGTCCGACTTGGTGAGCACCGTCGTCACAGGCGTCAGCACTGGTACCTCGCGCGTGAATTCCTGGTCAAAGTTGCGCGTGTCTGTCGGCGAGTCGATCGTCGGGATGAACGGCGGCGGCACCTTCTTGTGGTATATGGCGTCCCAGTCGATGTTGTCAAAGTACGGGTGCGCCATGACTTCTTTGGCGTCGTCGGGGCCCGAGCCGAGACGCCGCCACGGGTCGCGGGTGAGGAGTTGCTGCAGGATCGAGACCGAGTTCCGCGCCATGTGGATCGGGTAGAGGGGTTCGTCCGCAAGGATGGCGCCGAAGATTTCCTGCTCATCGTCGCCGCGGAAGGGCGACTGCCCCAGGATCATCTGGTAAATCAGCACGCCGAACGCCCACCAGTCCACCGCCCGACCATATTTCTGGTCCTGCAGGATCTCGGGCGCCATCAGTTCAGGCGTGCCGCAGAATGTGGCTGTAGTGCTGCCGTGCCACATGTTCTCCTTGCACAAACCGTAGTCCGCGATTTTGATATGTCCGTCCAGTGTGAGAAGAATGTTGTCCAGTTTCAAATCACGGTATATGACGCCCGAGTCGTGGAAATACTTCAATCCCATCAAAACCTCCGCCGCGTAAAACTGTGCCCTCTTCGCCGTAAATTGCTCCTTCTGAATGTGCCACATCAAATCACCCCCGCTGATATACTCCATCACGAAATACACCCTTGTCTCCGTCTGGAAGCACGAATGTAAATTCAACAAAAACGGGTGCCGCTCGCGATTAGCAACCAAAAACACGCGCTTCTCCGACCTCGTGTTCTCCACCTCATCGTTCTCGAGAATGTACTCCTTCTTGAGCACTTTGATCGCGTACAAGTTCTTGCTCGACTTAGCCTCCGCCAGCATCACCTTGCCGAAGTTGCCCTTGCCCAGCACGGCCAGGAAGTTGAAGTCGTCGAGGCCAATTTTTCGGCGCGCTGCCGCTAGGTGTTGCTTCTGCAGGAGTTGTTGTTGCTGGAGCTGCTGCGTCGTGAGGGCCGAGCCGACCGCTTTGCGTGGAACGTGCGACAGTGGCTTCGTCTCCTGGATCACCGGCTGGCTTGGCTGAATATAGCTCGCGCGCTGTGCCTGCTGATCTAAATCAGCTCGTCGTGGTGTTAGAGGAGCAGTAGTGGCACTGGGCATCGATGGCTGAGTTGAGTACGACGGCCGCTGCTGCTGCTCATACGGAGGTCTTTGCTGTTGCTGCTGCTGAGGCACTCTCGTCTGAGGGGGCCGGCTTGTGTCAATCGCAGAAGACTTCGACATCGCAGCCGCTGCGGCAGCCGCCGCAGCTAGTGACGACGTGGTGGAGCTCGCGCGGCTGCTAGACGAGCTGCGTGGCTCCTGTTTGCTATAGACATCGTTGAGACGGTCGTTCGACGCGCGAGACACGGGTATCGGCGACGACACAGGTGACTCGTATGTTTCCGCTGGCTGCTGCTGCTGCTGCGGCGGCACTACTGCCGGCTTCAGTCGTCCCACCAAATCCGGGCGGTTCATCGGGGGTGGATGACCCTGCACGGTTCTTGTGTTGCGGATGGTCTCAAGGATCTTATTGGCTGTTTCCATACTCATGCCGCAGAAATCTGGGACGAGATGGACGCAGTCCGCGTGGCAAGTAAGACCACATTCTACGGACCACCAAGTTAGAACGCTATAGTCATATCCATCAAAGAGAATATTACACACTTACCTGTACATTTGCGTGCACTCTTCTTGCCTAGTGGAAGAATATATCCGCAGTGGCAGCACCAATTAGCACTGATATTTGTAATCGGTTCAAACCTATGTGGGATCCGATGATTGATCTTCTCCTCATCCGGATCCGTATCGGCGCTCGACTTCGATATACATTTCGTAACTACCTTAGGATAGCACTTCTTGTGGCAAGTATACTTGCAGTCCTCGCACTGGTAACCACTCGAGTACTTCAAAAACTCTCCACAGAAAGCGCATCTCATGACGTTGTAAAATTGCTGCTGGACGAACTTGTGACCATACATTTCGTGGACCTCTTCCTTTCGTTGGCGGATAGCGCCCTGGCGGCCCAGCTTTCCGAGCTCGAGCGGTCTCTTGTTTCGGTTGTGCTTGATGAAGCTGACTCGTATTCTGATCTTTCCTGTCGGCTCGAGGACAAACCACGTGTCGACGTACAAGTCCTGTTCAAGGCTGACCTGGTTCATGGCTCCAGATAGCGATGGCGGCTTGCTAGGCTGGCCAGGCGTGCGAGGTGTCGTAGGCGCGGTCGACGGGGCAGATGTTCCTGACTGCGACGGATGTGCTCCGCCAGCGTCCTGCGTCTGATCTGCTGAAACCCAGCCGCTATTTGCCAGCTCAAGCTCGATCTTCTTGCGTCGCAGCTCCTCAGCGATATCAGAGATCCGCATCCACATAATACCGATCGGAACATCATGGTCCCCAGATTTATCGTAGACGGTGATTTCTGTTTCGTTCGCCTTGTCTACCTCGATATCAAACGTCTCGTTCCACTTGTCCGTACGCGAAGGCTTGGTTTTCGCGCGGACCTGGTCTTCAACTTTGACAGTCACGCTTGTCTCAGGCGCCTTGTTCTTGTGTCCGGCCGCGTGGTCAACGTCTTCGATAGCGACGATCGTCAAACGTAGTCTACCTGTCAGTGGTCGACGGATATTGGGAGAGTTCAAGCTGGTGTTATCTACGCGCATCACGTTAGCAATTCCACATCGTTTTCAACGCGCCTCCCGATGCTGTACCTTCTATGTCATCCTCTATGTCTATGTGCATATCTTGATATCTCTTCAAGGCTTGCTTCAAAAGATGGATCTTCTGGTTACTCTCGGTTTTCTGATTCTCAGCGTGTGCCCTGTTCCGCCGATCGCCCTCAATCTGGTACAACTTGACGAGCTTGTCAATGCCCTCCCTGTACTGCTTCTCCACCGAAAGCTTGAACTCTAGTTGCTGCAGCATGAGCTGAATGCGTGGACCGAGATACGGCGAATCGTACTTGATGAGATCTGCTAACACGTCAGGATTGAGCCCCACTCGGTTCCATGTGATAAAACCACATACCCAATTCCGTGTAATTCGGACGACTTTTCGTTGTATTCGTTTGATTCGCGTACGGCGCCTTGGGCGGGGCAAGATCACTCAGGTTCGAGGCGTAACCATCCTTCTGCGAGACAGGCGGGACAGGCGGGACACCGTTGCCAGGGGACGAAGGGCTGAAAGTGGCATATACCGACGCGGCATTTCCGTTCACATTCTCCGAGGGATCAGACCTAGCCGATGACTTATTAGTACCTACCCAATCCCATCATCCAGGCGACACGACTACTCACCCAGTCGTAGGCTGCGATCGCCGCTTCTGCTGGAGATTGTGCAGTGTTTTCTCGAGGTACTCAATGTTCTTGAGCGATTCGCGGATGTTAGAGTCGCACCGGCGTTTGACATCGTTATTTGTTGAACTCTGTCGAAGCGCCTTGGCGCCCTGTATCAGAGACCGCTCGCGCTCGATCTTTCGGTAGATGTCGTTGATGACCCTGTCGTTAGAGGACATGGCGGCAGGGAAAGAGACAGCGACGGCAGGACAGGAGACAGGTCAGGGTCGTGGTGGAAACGCGAAAGTATTCTAATTGGAGGTGGCTACACTGCGGACAAAGAGTGGCGAGAAAAAATGAGGGAGGTGGGTAGGATCAAAATATTATCCGGTGATGAGAAGCGTAGCGAAGGAGGTGTTGCTGATGTTTCACTGCGTACTGTACAGTGCGATCAGAAAACTTGGAGCGCTAAGTTAACCTACACAAATCCGCACTGACGCATGCGAAGCCGCGAACTACAGTCGCAGACCAGGCGGGGTGACCAAGAAAAAAGAAAATATTGTATCCAACTCTACTCTGTCGATCTATTAGTATTATGCTCTTCGTCGTGTGAAGCCGGTGCCTGCCACGAGGAAAAGAGCCGTGGAATGGATACCCTGAGGAGAGGTACACCGCGGGCCATATTGAGTTTTGGTCGTCACGGAGATTCATCATCGCCGTGCATTAGCTGCGCATCTGCAGCTACAGTCTGAACGTGCCAATGCAAGTCTAACGATTTATTTGCAGGAAATCAACCTTCTTAGATATGTGTTTTATGCAAGAGTAAGAGATCCGAGGGAGGACCATGGGTAATTAATTTCCAGCGTGTTTGCCACCTTCCACGAGCCCTTCTTGAGCGACACGCTCTGCTCTTCAAATGCAATTCGAAAAAGGCACATGGTTAGTAAGCATTGATCAAAGAGTGACACCTCTGAAATGTTATATGGAGCCGAAGTTTTTGTAGAGATTTATACGTCAAACAGAGACAATATCCTTGCCAAGTAGTATCCCAACCAAAATATGAAATCAATTTGAGCATCGCAGATTATGATGTTGCTAGTACACTAATGCCCCTCCGCATTTGGTTGATTGTGTCCTATCATATCTGTCCATACAAATACCCTTGCTTGTAGTTCTCTATACTCTTCCCCTCCTTGCTAGTCAAGATCGTGTAAACCTCCGTTGGCGGACTGAGCCCCAGCTTTTGCGCACGCTGCCACCGCTGTAGCCGCGTCATGCCAACGGTAGGGCCATATGCCTCGGTGAGATCGAAGTGCTTGAGAATCTTATCGATGGTGGACAGTCCATCTTGATGTACTATGCGCGGCGTCACGTTAGCAATGTCAACCCAAGAACAACGTAGTGCGCATTGAATACATACTCGGAGCAGCAATATTCACTTTCTGTTGATTCTGTAGATACGTCTTATAATGTGGATCATCGAAATCCAGAGGCTGATCTTCCGCCCCCACTTCTGACAATCCGTCCTCTTCTTCAGGGGTCGTGCTTACCGATAAAGCGCTCATCTGACTACCCCCTTCATCGTTGTCAGTCTTATGCTCGTATTTCTCGCATCCTCCCCGTTCTGACAGAGGCTGTGGCGAAGCGGAAAGTAATACAACCTCAGTCACTGACTGCGACGACGGCGGCGGCGGCGGTGGTGCTGACGACTGCCGCGACGATGATGACGACGATGACGACTTTAGTCCGTCCTGCGATTTCTGCCCGGGGACGTTGAGGCTGCTTTGCGGTGACGCCTTCTTGCTGTGTCTAAATGAGTCAGTGAGTCGCGCTTGTTTTGATTGGTGCTTGCCGACTGTTGATGCCGGTTGGCCTGAGGAGGTGCGCTTCGGCGGGTTCATTATGGAAGTGATGCGTGAAGAAGTTTGCTGTCAAATGCTATGCTCTCCCAATAACGCAATCAAACACAAATAGCCAATCCAATAGTCAATAGATAAGTAGCTTTAGTTGGTTTGAATCACTCCCGATGAAGCTCGATAATGCATCGGCGAGGTGGAGGAGATATCGCGGCGCAGTCGACGGTCTGGTACGATCACCTCGCCAAAAAGCAGCCTCATCGCACTAGTTCGAAAGAGGCAGAAGGTAAATACGCCGTAAGTACCCTTGCCCTGGTGGCCATACTCCCAGCGACGTCATCGGGCATGAGCGTGAACAACACACTAAAGAGACCCATCAAAGTAGCCAGTTCACATTATACTTCTTATTCAGAGGCTTGTATATGCTCATCGGACTTCATCTGTTAACTAAACACGTCTGCAGCTCTGTCTTAATTGATTGCGGTCACGTATGGTGCGGCTGTGGCTTGCGCTCTGGAAGCAAAGCCACATGGGGTTGTGGGAAGCGTGCCACGCCGAACGTGGCGTCCCGTTCCTCCTCCGCGTTCTCTTCCGCTGCCTCTCCGCATTCACCCACCCCTGCTCTTAACGATCCTCGAGCTTGATCAGTTCCCTGATTGGTTGCACTTCACATACTTCTCCTTCTCTACAACGCATACATAGGGCCATACCCATATACTGCTAGGACGACAGCCGTCCCACATCAGCACCATGGGCGTCAAGGCCAATGTGGGCATCGTCGTGCTCACTGTCTACTCCCTCTACTACGGCTACATGAGCACCGTCCGATTCCACGCAATCAAGAGTCGCCGTCTTCGTGCAGAAAAGGCAAAACTGTCTGATGACGTCGAAAGGTGAACTTGCAATCCCTTTCTGATCCGGCAAGTCGCTAATTTATCTTTGTAATCTGCAGCCTCCAATTCACCTCCCCTGAAGAACAATACGCCGTCCTCGTCGTAGGCGGCCGCTTTGTCAACCCATTTCCCGAATATCGCGAGCAAGGAATCCTCGAGTTCATAGTCTGGAAGCTCGCCGAGCTCATACGGTGGAACCCACGCGCTGGGGTGCCTCGCGACCGGGAGATGCTCCTGAAGCTGATTCCCGTGCATCGACCTGATTTCGAGGTGTTGTTTGATGCCGGTAGATGTGTTGTGACAGGAAATTCTGGAAGCGATGCCGACCTGCAATTGCCGACGGGGAATGCCACGCCGACGGGGCTGACGAGCTCCGTGACATCTGCGGTGTATTACTCTTCCGACACGGGGTCGTCGACCAATATTCCCCTTGATAGCTTGACGCTGACAGAGTCTTGGACAGCAATAAATCAGCGGCGTGCAGCGGCCGGTGCTGGTGCTGGTGCTGCCCCTGCGTCGGAAGTGCGTTCACTCTCCGATACGACTAGTAACAGCGGGAGCAGCGGGCTACACTCCCCAGCAGTCGACGAGCCGAGGTCACATCTTCCGCACGGAATCCCGCCAAAGGAAGAGCGGCTTACGGTGACGTGGATAGGACAAAGTTGCATGTTCATCCAATGCCGTGACATCAACTTCCTCACCGACCCTCTCTTTGGCGACCACGTTATCAACTCGTTTGTCGGTCCCAAGCGCCTACTACCCAGTCCCTGCCAGCTTGAGCATCTCCCCCGAATAGATTTTGTCCTTGTCTCGCACGATCACCCCGACCACCTCGAAGACGACACCGTATCCAAGATAGGCAACACTGCTCTCTGGATTGTGCCCCTCGGTCTCCGCCGCTACCTCGCCCGCAAAGGCATTTATCGTATCGCCGAGCTCTCCTGGTGGGACAAAATCGCCCTACCCGGCAAGGAGCGCGACGGCTGGGAAATCGCCTGCACACCTGCGATGCACTGGTCTGGCCGGCATCTATATGACTCTAACCGCACACTTTGGTGTTCCTTCCTGGTCCTCCACAACTCCCGACCGATTATTTTTCACGCTGGCGACTCGGGATACTCCCCCGCGCTATTCAGCAGCATCGCGCAGGTGTACGGCTCCGGCGTCGAGCTCGCTCTGGTACCCTGCGGCGCTTACGCCCCTCGCTGGCATCTCCAGCCGCAGCATTGCGATCCCACCGAAGCCCTACGCGTCATGGCCGATCTCGGCGCGCGGAGGCTCGTGGGCGTTCACTGGGCAACGTTTATCCTCAGCGACGAGCACTTTCTTGAGCCGAAGACGCGGCTCGAGGAGGAAGGCAAGAATGCGGGGCTAGGCGACGCGGTGTGGGGTGCGGAATTTGGGAGGACCGTGGTGATGAAGTATCAGGCTGCCGGTGAGGGGGCGGGAAGTGAGTCTGACGACGATGCGGTGTTTAGGTTACCGGTGACTGGTTTTGCGAGCGTGGGTAAGTTGAGGGTGGTGGACGGGAGGGATACCTTGGTGTGGTAGGCGCCGGAATGGACCAGTCATCGTGGGCTGGATAACCTGTTTGTTATTACATTAGGGTTTGTTCGTCGACATAAAAAAAATCTTTGCCTTGGGTAAGGCAAATGAGAACTGGTTCACTAGTTAGCTACCTGGGTTCTTATTGGTGCACGCTTTTTAGCGTGCGTATTGTTTGTATAAAGAATGGTATTAACTGTTTAGTTGCACTTGAAGGTGTGTGGAGTACAGGATGCGGGAAGAACAAACAATCGGGGCGTCAGGGAGACATTTAATGTTTGCCAATTTTTCTTAACATGCGTTCATACTCGTTTGTCGGAAGGATGCTACCACGGTGGAGTATAGGCCATTCATTGTTTGCGGTGGAATGATGTATCACGAGATATTCTTAGGCTATTAATTTAAAGTTCATTCGCATCGGTAGCGTTCGTATTCAAGGCGCGAGGCGTCGGTGAGGATTTATGTTCGTCGTTTATCCAATTTTTATAGAAATTGCTACCCAACGACAGCCATTTCACACGCCACTACTCCTACTCATCATCAACCATCTTTTATCAATAACAGTCTCTGTCCCGCCGCCCAAACTCGAGCAGATGTGAGACTTTGTCGAATATGCTCCATTCCCCCCCGTCTACTATTGGGCCGAATCAAAAGATGTGAAGAAAACATCGCTGGAATCCTGGAATAATTTAACAACATTAGACTATATAGTTCGCATGGAATAACAGTTCATACTGTGCAGAATATCTCGATGGCTCGACATGCAAGTTGCAGCTCTAGTATAAGATTTATTAAACTTGGTACACGGATCAAACCCTCATAATAAATATATGTAAGTTACCCATGATAAATCAAAAATCATGCCAGCCATATGCCAGCCATATGCACGCCAAACACCAGATTCTACGTTTCCAATAAATAACCCAAGAAAACAAAGAATACAAGACCACATGCACATTCTAACCTAGTAACTAATCGCACACCGACGCGAAGTCACTGTTACCAAGCCGCCGCGGTCACCGGTAAGCTATCGCCATGATTTTGGAGACCTACAAATGAAGAAGAATCCTTGCATACGAAGGACAATGGCGACACTTCAAGCATCGGTAGCGTTTGTATCCCTCGAGCTCCGCGATCCTGCCCTCTCGAAATCGGTGCATTTTCATTCCCACGGCCGCGCCCCATCCCTCCCCAGCTCGAAAAAGCCTCAAGTCCAGGATCATCCTCAATCTCCTTCCCGCCTTCTGTACCAATCTCTCCGTTCAACGTCCGATTCAATAATAGATCTGCGGCATTCTCAGTCGTGATGTCAACCGGGATCCTAACACCTACAGTTCCGGCACCCCCGGATAACTTGACAGTCACGTCCGCTTCATATTGCCGTCCAATCAAACAAGACCAAAAGTTTGGCACCAAGGTTCGCTTCTCAGGAGGCCGCAGGGGAACTTGCGTGTTCAATGAAAAATGCGTGCCCGACTCTTTGGTCCACGCCCTCTGTTTGGCCGTGAATGACTGCGACGCAATTGTGAAGCTCTCCTGATATAGGCCCAGCCGGGGGTCGAGCGCACGGGATTCTGGAGTCGGGAAGTAGGTCATGGCGGCGGTGCTGAAGTACGTATAGACGCGGAGCTTGACGGATACTGATTCCACTTGTGGGATTTCGACTTTCTCGGCTCGGTCAGATGATATTGACGAAGACGGGGAGTACGAAAGTGAGAGGAGAAGGGGGACGGCATCGTGACGTCGATAAATAAACGGCTGAAGTACTGATGCCTCGAGCGAGACTTCCCCGACCCGTTCCCGTAGCAAAAATCCCTTCTTCAGTGATTTGGAGACGCGGTAAAAGCGGGTATACCCTCCTCCATTTCGAACACTCACATCCTGACCATGGTAGTGGTGGTGCGGTATAGTGGCAATGTCGGGCGCATATGCCGCAACCACGGCAATATTCATTGATGAACTGAAAGGAACGGTGCGTCGTCCGCTGTCCTTCATGTGCAGCATCTTGGCCGTAATCTGGTACGTGATACGCGCCATATCAGGTGCGCTGTCATCATGCTCGTTTGTGGAGCCGCTGTCAAGCGATGACGGAAGATGCCGGTGGCTGGCGATGTCGTGGCATTCGCTTTCGAGAAGGTGTTCGGGAAGGACGAAGGTAAAGGGGAAGGTGTAAGTACGGCCCGCAAGTGCAACCTTTGGATTCGGGTAGTTGTCTTCAGAGACCAGACTTGCCATCTTGAGAAACTGGAAAGCCCATTAGCTTGAGTGCTTGTATTTTATGTCCTAACGGAGCTTACCGTATGTTTGGCATCAATCCTGTTACCCATGCTAGCCCGTTCATTCCACGTCCGGGCAGTACCCTCAAGAATTATGACAACGTAGTCAAACGGTGTGTTTTTCTTTGGTGTCAAAATTGCAGATCCGGAGAGACAATCACCTGGCATGTAGTACTGCTTCTTGTTGTCGACCTCTATGACCATGTTATTCGAAATGCTGGTCCTTCCTAGCCGGGAAAGCAGCGGAGTAGCTGAATCGGAGGAGAAGGAAGTCACGGTTGGTGTAGTTGATGAGGAGCTCGAGGAAATGGAAGACGAAGAGGAGTCTGTCCTCATTGGGTGTAATCTTCGTGGTAGCGGCATTGTGGCTATTGTATCGTGTAGACTATCAAACGTCGATAAGACACAAATCTCGCGGTACGGACATGGAATGTACTCACTTAACAATGATAAACTTAAGAGTAAATGGTAAAGCGAGTAATAGACAATAGCAACAGATATAGCATAGTGTCAGATAAGCTGGACATGGTTGGGTTTATATGCTGGCGAGAGTGCTAGTCAAAGATTGGGTAAGGAATTAGCGTCAAGACGCACTGAACACGAACGCAATTGCTCACTGGCAGGATGACTAACTTACCGCTGGCTCTGCCAGCTCTCAGAGTAACGCCCTGAAACAGCAATGGCTGTCGTCTGTCGAGAAAACATTTGGTACATGGACCGGCTGTAACGAGCACAGGGCTCCGAGAGGTCTGTGCATTGAGGATATCGCGTGCCAACTTGCAATTGCTAATACTGTACTCACAATTGAGTTCGACGAAACTCCCAATTGCGTACATCTCTACCCAAGGGCCACTTCGCTCATCGTCTCCTCGGTATCTAGTTCTCTTCCGTTCTTCTGAATGAGACACAAGGATGTTTTCTTCCTAACCACGCTTACCAATATCATTTACTCGACAGAGGAATTCCCGCGGAGTTTCGTGACGTCAGATCTATCTGCCTCACACGCAAACCCAACAAAGTATTTTGCCCCGCGGCCGTCGAAATCGTCTCTGTGCATAATTGCTCATGCATTCTGTCTGCCGCACGGACGACAGCTCGTCGTATAGGCCCAACGCCGGGCGAAGATCGAGGTCCTGATGACACACGAAGGTTCCTTGCAAGTTGCAACCCTCCGCCACGCGTCTTCCACGCCGGATCCCGAACGTTGCTTCACGAAAATGTTACGTCTGACCATCACGCAATTTGGGCCTAACTACGATTGCACACGAAAGCGAACATTGCATGGACTTGGCTCCTGAGCCCTCTTTAATGAACCCCGAAAGCTATCTCTCCTCGGGTTCACTGTAGAGCGAGTCTCTTGGTCGCACAGAAATGAGACATCCGGGTCGGTTGTGCGACCGGAGGAATTTTGACGTTGCACGTGCCACATTTTGAGAGGGTGACTCACTTCGCTGTTTACTCCACCCCTTGACGTCATCTCTC
The DNA here is from genome assembly GCA_003705915.2 of Lipomyces lipofer. Taxonomy (NCBI): domain Eukaryota; kingdom Fungi; phylum Ascomycota; class Lipomycetes; order Lipomycetales; family Lipomycetaceae; genus Lipomyces; species Lipomyces lipofer. The sequence goes on along the minus strand of PPJX02000004.1, from coordinate 259,035 downwards.
GCATCTGCAAACTTCCAAACGAAAATTCTAACTCTCCCGTCGAGCTCCCATCACATTTGTGGTCCCTTGCGAGAATTTCTGAGAAACTTTTTTTGTAGAGCTTATTGGAACCCAACGGGATCCGAATCCTATTTTTAGAATGATTTTGATGCTATCCATAATATTTGTTTGACTAAGCTACCACGCTAGTCCTGCCAGCCTGATTCTAAGCAATTAATTCTCCGTATCTGCATCTCTGTAGCAGGGACGGCATCGTTGGCCGGACTCGCGAGTCTTTCCCGATGCACGACGATAGCTCAATTCAAGCAATTGGATTGTATCTTACATAATACAAGCAACGCATAACAGTCTTCAAGTCGTCCCCGAAATCCACCAGAGATCTCCGTAAATCTCATCATTCTGCAATTTCTGAAACGGTATAAATACAAACCAGCATATCCTAACCCCATTCAATAAAAGAGAAACAATATATATTACCCTTGCATACTTATCCCAACTGTAATTTCAAACCTCAATTACAGCCCACTAATCAGTCTTCACCGCCCTGTAAATCCTATGCACAAACACGTATGCCGCCAGAAAACTCACCGTCCCGGTACACAGCCCATACACCACGCACCCTATTAGTGAGTACGAAAAGAACAGCAATCCCGAGACAAATCCTGACAAACTCAGCCTCGCGAAGTAATACCACACCGAGTACCCAAATATCCAAAACGCAGATCCCGTCCCGACGAAGAATGACCGCCACCACCAGTGGTAGTCCTCCGCGCAGAGTTGGATGTAAGTTGTCACGATGGAGGTTTCGACAACAGTGACAATGAGGATGCAGAATGTGAGGAACAGGAATCCGTACATATAGTAATACCCTGTCTTGTCCTGCCACACAGACTTGAGGATGAAGAGTAGCTCGATCAGGATGACGGCAAAGGGAATCAGTCCACCGACAAAAACCGCAAACTTGAGTTTCATGTACCAAAGCTGTGGGGGAATCTGTCGGGGGATCTGCTTTATCCGTGTGGGTGGCTCAATCGCGGGGCGCCTGAAGCCGAACCAGCCGCCGACGATGACGAGAGGGACGAGGATGAAGAGCCACATGCTGATTAGCGCGACGAGCGTGCCGAACGGGATGGCAGAGGAGGAAGACTGGCTCCATGAGAAGAGATTGATCACGAACAGAAAGCCAAGGAGAATTCCGGGTACGAGCATCGACGTCTGCAAATTGTCAATGTCCGCCATTATCCGCTATATGAAATCTGCCATACCCTGAGTGCATTCTTAAGCCACTTCTCTCCCTTGAAGGATTTGTACAATCCGGAGCTGAAGGATCCAGAAAAGACGCTGTCACAACGTTAGCCGACTAATTCCCTGTATATCAACAAACAATTCTACATACCCTGCAAACACAAACAAAAATAACGCGAAGCTCAGGAACCCTCCTCTATAACTTGGATTCAGGAATCCCATAGTTGCAACCGTAATCAACGAAAAAGCCATCACAAACATCTGCACTCCCGTCCCGATCAGCGACGCCAATATTCCCTTATGCAACGGAGGTCTGAACACGTCCCCGTACACGAGCTTCCAGCCACTGATATCTTCCGGCAAATCCTTGTCTCCTTCTCCACGATCTTCCTGGTTGTATGACTGGATGTCGCGCGATAGCGTACGCAGCATGATGATAGCCACGACCGCGGTGAGAAACGACGCGATAATAAGAGAGTTTATGATTGCAAGCCAGTGTATGTTGTCCGAATCGGAGTTGTTCAGGAAGTAGAGGTCCCATCGGTTCGAGTAGTTGATCTCGAGGTCCTCCTTGAAGTAAACCGAGTACGAGTATGGAATAGTCATGGATTCCATATCTGCGTTTAGTGCGAGGGGATTTGCGTTGCTGATCTTCTTGGGGCACTTGCCCGAGTCGGTTTTGATTCTACTGGATGTTAATTTGTGATATTAACCCAACACCTTGAGTCGGGAGCACTCACGACTTGGGATAGACCTCAAACGCGACGACAAAATTTCGTCCTGGCTTACTCTCATCCGGTCGGTATCTTATAATGAGGGTGACGTGATTGTTGATATATGCTATGTCGTTTTCGTACGATCCAAGCTTGAAACCAGCGGCATAGTACTTGTGCGCTTTATCCGCCGACACATACGACGTCGCACCGGGAAGATTATCCAGAATCCTGTGCATTCAACTGTCAGCCGACGCTCTTAAATCCAATTTTGCAACCCCCAGAAGATAACGCACGCACCACTCCACCATGTACGAGTTTCGAATCAACGACGCCGCTCGTTCGATATCACTCTTTTCCACAGTCACATCGCATAAGTGCTCGCACTCGACGTCCTTGCCCATCTCGATCTTGTAATCCGACCCCGCAATCCGGTCCCCCCGCAGGATCTCCCCGATATTCAAGCCCACGCGCCGCACGTCGGGGCTGGCAGGACAGACGAACTTGAGGTCGTAGTATGCGTAGGGGAGTTGCGTCGAATCTGAAGAAACTTTGTTGACCATAAGCGAGACGCGCTCGCCAGTGGCATAAGATTTTGCAGACCAGCCTGAGAAAGAAAGAGTTAGTGACATATTACTTTAAGTTGATTCGCATGTCTATTACAAGCAGTTGCGCACCTGGAAGGTAGAATGCCTCAGTAGCCGAGAGACAGCATAATACTGTCATAAGTCCGTGGAGAACCCTGACTAACCTTTCGGTGGTAAAAGTCATTTTGGTACAGTTTGTGGGGGAGGGGAAAAGCTGGCGGGGTGTGGTGGATGAAAATGACCTTGAGCTTGATGTCTCAAAATCTGGAGCTGGGAGGATACGCGTGGGACTCAGACGCGTACAGGTTGGGCCCTGAACACCTGTCTATTGTATGCTGCCGACCAGAATCCCTGGGCACTCCACGAGTTACCGGTAGCACATGACGATTGTAACGTTAGCAAATCAAGTAATATGATTCGCGTGTATAACTAGTGACGATCTAATTTCTACTAACAAATCAAACCCTTTCATAACGTATATGTATATGTACAGTACAAAGAGTATAGTACAGCGCTCAGCGTTTTACAATCGCTATCGTACACTTCCAATCATTCAGAGGCACTTTTTACTCACCCTCAAGGTACGCCCTCGAGATTTCCTCGACTAATTTCTTCCTACCAATCTTCATAATTTCCTTCGCACTCGCATTCGGGTATTCAGCTCTCCAATCTGCGACCGCCAAGTTTCCTTCCTTCCTCTTCGCCGTCAAGCACTCATCCAAAAACCGTAACCCCGCCTCAAACTCCGCCTCATCTTTCTCCCACTTATATAGCGCAGTGACAACTCCCACCAACTCATTCACAGGTAACGTACGCGGCCGCTTCCGTTCCAGCAGCGGCAACAACTCCCCAAACAGCGCACCGAAATATTTGCCCGGGAGGAACCCGAATTGAAGGAGCGATGCGAGGTACGGCGCCGCGCGGTGTAATTGCTGGTCGTGTTGATAAGTCTTGAAGGTGTAATAGAGAGCATAGGGAGCGAGAAATTCGCGGACAGCATCGGGCGATTGGGCCGGTGTGGCAAGGCATTTTTCCAGAGTCGAATCCGGGATAGAAAGGCCTGCGTCACGAGTCGAGGTCAGTACACGTCATTGTACATTTTCAGACAAGATAGATGTACCTGTCAATAAACCATCCTCCAACAATTGCCACACTATTCCGCGAATCCGGAGATGATTGCCAACTTCCGAGAGCCAGATAAGCGCATCACCAATAGCGCCTTGAGCCAGTTTCGCGTTACTCCAGGACTGCCAATTCAAGTTAGCAAGAAACACAGAACAATTCTGCAAACGAAAAGAGAACACACATTGCATATCTGAAAATAAGCATCTTCAAGTTCAAGGTCTCTGCAGATGTCAAGTAACTGACCGAACGTTCTCTCGCAGTCTGGGTAGACTCGTGTAACAGCCTAATTGTTGTTAACGATATGTGCCCTTCATCAGGCTCAGATAAGGGATGTCGTTATCCTACCTCTTCTATCAATCCTCGTCCCGCCATAGAGTCCGTGTCACGCAAGTACGTCACACCAGTAGACCACATTCCAGGATTCAGGCAACAAGTCTCGCCGTGCCTGAGGAAAAGCCAGTCTCGAAATGAAGGCAGGTCCCTGATTAGAAGAGTCAGAATTCAATCACTAAAATTGACACCTGCTAAGATGAACTTACAAGGTGTCCATCTCAAAGAAGTCATCTAGCATTCCCTGTCTATCAAAGAAATCCGCCATGTGAGCCGCCGCACATACGTCTAAATTCTCAAGCAGTGCCAATCCCTTCGCAATATCACCGGAAATAATCGCAGCGCTAGCACTTTCAGAGTAAAGCGTCTCGTCTACCGGGAAACTGTCTGACGCGCGCTGAAAATACTCCCGAAGTCGTGAGGGTGACGGATCATGAAAGGCAAAAAGCGATGATGTAGCCTCCTGCCATGATTCCGAAAGAGCAAGTATAGTATCAGTCTCACCGCGCAGGATGTTGAACAGAGTAATCAGGCCCCTTTTCAATCGAGGATCTGGGACCTTCGCTACTTCATCTGCATATGTGATCACTCTAGCCCTCCACTGCCGATGTCCGGAGTACGCGTTCGCCCCCCTGGGAGCTGACTCCAGTACGGATATCAGCGACTGGAAAACCTTGGTCGAATGATCATCCGAGATCACTATCCCAGACTCCTTCAGACAGTTGGAACATTGCATCAAGAGACCCCTGAGTGTAAGCTTATGAATGAGACCCCAGAATTCAGGCTGATTGTATGGGACCGGACTCGTCATTATATCTCTCGTCTCGTCTGTAGTCGGTCGAGGATCAGACTCATTGACCCATTCCATGACAGCTTCGGACCTCGTTGTCCCGGTACCCACGAAATAAGACGCAAGCATGCATTGGCACACGATATACGCCTCGTCCAATGTATCGTCCATCGTTTTCCGGCGGGCCGAGTCAAGAATGTGGAGGAACGTGATGGCATACTGGGGAAGGATGTTCTCGCTGCGATTCGCTCCTGGCGACCCCGCTTCTGATAGCTCTCTGTAAAGATCATGTGCCTGCGTAACATACTATTCGATTGTCAATATTAATCTTCGTTTCAATTATAAAGGGCCCTCGACATACATTCGCATATTCTTCTGTGAACTCATCGTCAATGACGCCAGCAGAGTAGATTATATTTGACTTGTCGGTCTGATCCGCCTTCTGTTCAATCCAACCAAATCCATCCAAGAACGGACCCATTGCGAACTTCATTTTCCGCTTGCTCTCAGGTGCGGTCGTAGCCGCACCAGCTGCCCCAGATCCCGACGTAAACAGTCCTCCGCGACTTCCATCATTATCGAATCGAAAGCTTCTCTTGGACGATTCCGTATCTAATGGTGTACTGGGACTGCTTCCTGGCGGTTTGAATGATTGGAATATCGGTCGTGGACCGCCAAACGAAGGAGAAAACGAAACTGGCTCTTGGTTCAAGCCTGTCGACGAACCTGACGAGAACATGTTGGACCACAGCGAAAATCCAGTTCAACGCTCTATCGACGCCAAATCGCTGTTAGCATAAAGAGAGTATGTATCTAACGGTCCTATTCTTGTTTGGCGGTGATATCTCGTTGATTGGGTATCCAATGGTGGTCTCCTAAATTCGTCACTGAAGTTGATGAAATCCCTAGTGAGAAACGCGAAAGGACCGCGAAACACGACGACTAAACGTAGCACACGAGTGTGTATATTCCTTCACATACACGGGTAGGTTTGATCTTTTTATGTAAGCTACGCAATGCGGTCTACGAAGCGGCATCTATTCATTCAATCGAGGTTGCTCAAATAATTAATCTAACAAGATACTGTAATTTTGTCGTTATGAACCTAGGTAAAACAAGCAGGGACTAGTTTCAAGACTAAAACCAGTCAGAAAAACGAGTTACCACAGCTCTGCTTGTGACTTCCGAATTGACTCGCAGAAAATCCCTCGACTCTATCTGGGTTTCAAGCTTCTCTGCTACTATTTGAATCAGATGTCAGACCTAAAAAAGTCCATATTATCCAATATTACTGTCATTTACATATCAAGAACACACAATGTACATCTCAACCTTACAACCTTACACGATCCAAATAATGCAGATGAAATGTCGTATACACGAACATGAGGCAATACAGTTATAAACTATAATGCAAAAAAATTACTACACAATATAGAAATTGTACATAACCAAAGATAAATCATTCCATTTAAGGAAACATTCAAGGCGAACGAATCTCGTTCGGGCGCCACTGCTCATTTGAGAAAATAGTGACGCTCATAACACTTGGCTCCGTATGTGTCACCATCCAATGCACAAAATCGTCAACTTGCAGTTCAAGGGGAGTACATGAATTCAGACAGACCGGGCATTTCCATGATGTCCGTGAATTCTCCATATAGTTGAATACATCGAAGCAGTTGGAATGTCGGCAATTTTTGCCTCGAACTGGAAGATTGATCTTCTTCAATGACAACGGGCAAACCAAGCTCAAATCGATTGAAGACGATAAACATTGAATATCGTCATCGTCGTCGTCATCACCACCACGAATATTCCTCAGGATTGCGCCCTTTGCAGTATCGATCTCTATATGTCTTTGTTGAATGAACGTCAGCGCCGAAGCCTTGTCGCTGATTTGGCATATTTCAATAGCTATAGTGTATTTCTTCCCTTTCACCAGTGATGACCAATCATTAGCATCGACGCGCAATGTATTTGACCCCGGCACAATAAGCCCAGTGATATTAATGGTTCGATCACGTCCTAAAGAATCGTGCTGAGTTTCGAACCTAGTGCCATTCAACTCAATATTAAGAGTAATCCAGTGAACAGACAACGCATTTTCATCTATGTACCCTCTGAGGTTTACCATAGTCTTCCCATACACCAGCTGCGATGCCCTGATGAAGCTGTCATAAGTACTCCGATCGATCAAGAATTTCATATGTAACTGAGACACATCATCGGAAAGTACGGTGGGACTCTTAATAGTAAAGATCGGATATATATAGTGCTCAGGAAGTTTAGACCGGTTCTGTCTTATATTGGAGAGCGTATTGGTGCTGTTAGGTTCTAACACCGCACCAGCGCTGGATGGACGCATAAACTTAGATGCTGGTTGTGCAGGTACGGCTTGCGGCAGTATTGGTACTGATTGCTGTATATGCGGTTGAAAATGTGAGCTATGTTGACGTTGCTGCTGAAGTTGGGATTGAAACTGAGGATTTCGAACTTGACCCAGTTGGGTAGGCCGCAAGGTCTGTCGTAAACTTCCACTTGAACGAGATGCCGAAGAAAGTCGTACTTCCTGCTGCTTTGGTTCCGCAGAAATTCGCGACTGTTGTGGCCGTCGCACGATCTGGGTCGCGGCAGGGGATAATTGGGTTTGTCGATTGGGAATCGCCATCGCGCCTGTATTGTCGCCATGACCGGACGATGTAGCTGAGCCCGTAGTGCTCAGAGACGCGGCCGGATCAATAGGAGTTCTGCAATATTAAAACAAATCCATTGCTGTCAATCGTGAACAATGTATGAGTATACCTGACAATTTTAGGGGATACTGGATTTGTACCAGTTGTTTGTTGTCCAGTCGGTACCATGGAAGCCAATTGGTCATCGGAGCGCAGAGCATGCTCTTTGGACGTAGAGAGCTCGCCAATTCTTTTGACAACCTTCAGCTGCTCAGTTTTCTCGAAATGATACCAGACCTTGGAAATTAGAAATGATCGCACTATTCTAAAAATTGAAATACGAAGACCGGCCTTCGCGGCAGCGGAATCATTCATCTCGCGCCACATTGTGCTAAGAGTATCCAGTGTCTTAAAATCTCGCCCTACAATATACCCTTGGAGCCTGCACCATACAAGCTTCTCCGATTCGTTCAGGTCTACCACATGCAATCCGATATTCATAAAACACTGCTTCAAGGAGGCCAGTATTGCCACAGTCCCATCGTCATATCCAAAGATTGAGCGAATCATTGGGAAAGCCCAGAGTAAGGCCAGATCAGACTTTGCCTTGGTCGCGAGAGAGCCTCCGGATACATCAGATGAACTAGATTGAGAAAGGACATCGGTCGCATACGCGTGATGTTCGATACCAGGAAGCTGAACGACTTGCTGAGGATCGTATGCCGATTGAACGTCCAGCATGCTTAGCGCTTGCATCCGTGTGGCACTCCTATTGTCGGGAGACTGACTAGAGAGACCAGTAGAGGCAATATTGTATTGCACACGTGGTCGTTTCCGACTTTGAACGTCATTGTCTATGCTGTTCATAATGGCGAAATCTTCTTGAGGTCGCTTTTTCGTACATATAGGATCAGCATCGCAGTTGCCGACAAATGCGGATGCATCTGGAGAATAGACAAACATTAGTGCATGATAGATACTGGCCCAATGGCCTGTATTACAAAGAGCGCCTGATGTGGGCGGAAGAGCTGGAGTCGCGGGATCGCTAGCGTTCGATTTTTCGTGATGGTCATCGATTCAGGGTGTTGAACTGCGACTGAAGTTTATAACCGCGACACCCAACACCCAACGCCCACGCGCCAATACTACAGTCTAAAAAAATTCCGGCCATAACTGGACGACGGCGAAAGATATCCATTTTACGTGAACCACGCTAGCGTATTGCCCATGCTACCCAGGGCTTACAATGTGGATGTTGAATTTTGGCTAGTGAGAATATGTGACCTCAAGTGCCGTTCGTCGAGCCGGCAATTGAAGACTCGCAAGTCACAACTTGATCTCCACAGTCACAAATATTGCGTGAGAAGTCACAAATCGTATGCGGCTGCTTCGTCGAAGCCTCAGAACCGAGACAACCGAATGCGGTGTCGTAATACGAGATAGCATGCATGTAAAATCGACTAAATTCCCATATCTCCGTTCTTCCCTTTCTTGCGCGTGCACAATCAATCGCAGGATATTTTTGTGAAAAGTGTCATCGCCGCGTCTTTTCCGGTGTGCGAACGATCAATCTCGCGTGGCTGCTGCACATCAACTCATCGCCCACATCTCTACTATTTCGTTACCATTTTCAGTTGATAGTAGCGCTCTCCTTTTTGTTTTCAATTTGGATCATAATAGGACTAGTGTTGCTCTACAATGTCTTCGTCGCCAAAGCGGATCCCATATCCCGGCGCAATTCGAATTAATGTTGAGGGCGCGTTTATTGTGGACGATGAAGTCCCTAGCAATGCCAACATCTCTGGCACGAGCAGCAATAGCACCAGCCTGAGCTCAAGCACGGCGAATATCAATGGAAATGGTCCGACATCAACTCACAATAGGGATATCGTATTCCCATATCATACATCTGAGGTTTCGCATATTGCAGTCGATGTAAGTCACTGAGCTGTTTAAACTCGGTTGAGGCGTACTATTTATTAACTTCATACCTAGATTGGCGGATCTTTAGCAAAGCTAGTTTATTTTACCCGAGATTATGATAGTGTCGGTGGTCGACTAAATTTCACCATGTTTGAGACTGAAAACATCGACGCGTGTATTACTTTTATGTCGAGGCTGATCTCCGTGAAGAGACAATCTATCAGCAATGAACAGAGCGACGATGTCGACAGTGGAGTCAAGAAGAAGATTTATATCATGGCAACTGGTGGCGGAGCGTACAAATTCTATGGTCGAATGAGAAATGAACTGGACGTGGAGATTTGGCGGGAAGACGAGATGGAATGCCTAATAGTCGGTGTGTATTGATGTGGTCCTCTTCATTAGTCTACTATTCTAACTAGTTTTTGATAAGGGTTGGATTTCTTTATTACTGAAATTCCTGACGAAGTCTTTACCTACAGCGAGCAGAACCCAATGTCATTCGTTGAGGCGCGGTCTGATATCTATCCGTACTTAGTAAGAGCAATAATATAGCTATATTAGGTCCTAGATGGTGTTACTGACTTAGTATAAAGCTTGTTAATATCGGCTCTGGTGTTAGCATGATTATGGTGTCCGGACCTCGTCAGTTTAAGCGAATAGGAGGTTCTTCGGTTCGTATTTTCTTTATCTTGTATATTTTTATAGGTCTTAACACTACTAGCTTGGAGGCGGTACGCTATGGGGGTTACTCTCACTACTGACTGGCGCAAAGTCATTTGATGGCACGTTAATGGTTTGGATTGTCATAAAGATCATATTCTAATTGGTTTGTTTAGAGATGCTTGAAATGGCTGCGAAAGGTGATAACACAAATGTGGATATGTTGGTTGGAGATATCTACGGATCAGATTATGGAAGGATAGGACTAAAATCCACGACGATTGCAAGTAGTTTTGGAAAGGTATTTAAGAAGAGACTTGAATCTGGAGATGACGACGAAATCAGCGACGATACCGGAAATGGCGTTGAGATCATAGAGAACGATAGACGACAATGCGCGGAAGATGACGCGGGAGGTGCTGAGCATTCACACTCCGGGCCAACAAGATTTAGAGCTGAAGATATAAGCAGAAGTTTACTATACGCTGTTAGGTATGAATCCCAACTGAAGCGTCAAGTCTAATTCCATACTGATAAGTAAATAATCTAGTAATAATATCGGACAAATAGCATATCTTCAAGCTCAAAGATACAATCTCGAACACATTTACTTTGGTGGATCATTTATTAGAGGTTTGCGACTAAATTGTAACAGTTGATTCATACATGCTAATTGACTTACAACATCTCTAGGACACCCCCAAACAATGAACACTTTATCATATGCCATTAAATTTTGGTCTAATGGGGAGAAGAAAGCGTATTTTTTGCGACATGAGGGATATCTTGGTGCAGTTGGCGCATTTCTAAGGTCTGTTGGCATCTATTAATTAGGCGTGAGGATTGTACTGACGTCATTAATATGCAGGCGGCAACCGAGTGGATGGGGAAGACGAAACTCAATGGAAGATGCAAAAAGATCAACGCTTCCAGCCTCTTCTGATGATTAGTTGAAGTTTGTACCCGTGATTTCGTCCTATAACAAATTCTACTAGTAAAGTTGCTCGAATAGGTGGTCATATATGGATCGATAGATTCGTGTTGCATAAGCAAATTGATGTATAATACATGCTCATGGTCGTTTTAGATGTATTACTAGCCGTAATGCCAAACGTGTAACAGTTCAATCTTCACTGATCAACCAAGATCTTCAACTCCTCCATGAGATATCGTACATCATTGGACTTAACCGCAACCTCCGCGATAGAAATAATATTCACTGATGAGGGAGAGATCATCTAAATTATCTATTAGTCTATGTTGATTGGCTATCTAATTCAAAGGTCGAACACAAACTTTCGCATCGCAGAAGGCACCTTTCATGAACTCTAGCCTTATCTCAAATTTCCGACCTTTAGAAGTCTTACACGCCACATCAACAGATTCAGAATCCTCGTCGACTTTAATCCTGTCTATTAAAAGTATGGATTTTAGGATTTGAACTGCAGTAGCGTACCTATATGCCCAATATCCGTTAGAAGATGCATCCAACATATTTGAAATACTTGCTTGACGTGCCATTTTGCTGTATTCTCTTTCTGCAGTATTTTCCCTTCTGCTATCTCTGCCTCACGCAAGTTCACCACGAGTTTAGCGGCCTCTTGCATTTGAGCCTGAAGTGCTTTGAGATTTGATAGCTCTGCCTCTAACTTATTCAGATGATGCTTCTTGCCTGGAATTATGACCTGCTGCAACTCGTCAATATCTTCTTCTAGCTCCGTATCTTTTGATTTGAGAGTAGCGTAAAGGTCAACAGTTTCTTTAAGCGATAGAGTTTGATGTGCATCTTCGCTCTCCTCAGGCTTTGATCTCGCTAAGGACTCGAGTTCTCGCTGCATCTCTTGAATATCCACCAACAAAACCTCAGATTCATTGACATCGTACTTCAGCCTCTCATATTCTAGTTTCTTACGTTAGTCGGGATGCAGAACACTTCCAACCTTCCTGTCAAGGACGTACTAGCACAAGTATCGTCCACGAGAGATGTGATCTGCTCAGACGCATCCTGCAGAGCTTTCTTTTTCTCCAGCAAGACCTGCTTCAAACCTTGATTCTTCTGTTGCACATTCTCAATATCAGTTTGTCCAATCTTCCATAGACTAAGTTGTTGGTTTCCCTTGTTTGATTCCTCTTCGTCGTCTTCGTCCAAGATAGCTCGTAGAAATGTCTCCTTTGTTTCCTGTTCCAAATACGTCACCTTCAATTTGGAAAATAGTTCTTTGAAGTCTTTCAGTTCGTTCTCAATCGCGGACGGATTAGCCCTATCAAATAAAGCGTTCTGGACAGTCCGCATTGGCGAGCGAGATCCTGGACTTCCTAACAATATCGATGATCTTGCTGACCATTCGATGAACTCATGCTCTTGATTTTGGATGTTGAATTTAGCCGTAGTAAATTCCTCGAGCGCCTTTTTGTAGTTAGTAGTATTGCATACTAAAGGACTTGTTGCAACTTGGTGTGCCATACTGTTACATGCGGCAATTGTGGTAATTATTGTTGAGAATACTTCGTGGCGTGTCGCGTTCGAGTTGTTTGTTTACACGCAGGAGCCGAAGTTAACGTGCGGCTCAAGCAACATTGCGAAGCCGTTGCTATTAATGTTGCGGGAGCAGCTACTGAAGGGGGGATCAAAAAGTAGATCTCCAAAAAACTAATAAAATTTATTTTTAAAGCAGCATATACACAACTCTTAACGCCATATCCATTAAGCCATCCTTTATTAAATGAAATATACAATTCAATTTGATATCATGAGTAAAAAATACTGAAGATACAATACAAAGCATCACACTTCTTTTGAATCACGATCCTTCTCGTCTCGCCTATGATGCCGACCACTGCGATGGTGCTTGTGGCTGGATCTGTGGCTACTGTGGTTGTGACTTCCATACCGACTGTGATTAGTGCGAGTTCTATTTCGACTTTCGCTACGACTCCTGCTTTCGCTGCCATGAGTACCATGACTATGACCGAAATGGTGTCGATGACCTTGCCTATCTTCACCAGTGTCCTTCGTTCTATGCACTTTATCATCAACTTCCTCCATATTTTGACAGGCCGAGACGTATTTGCTCGGAATATCAGTATCAGATAGAACTGTATGATCGCTATTTCTAGACCAAGAAGATTCATTCGCCGAAGAATTCCATGTTTTGCGTGAAAGTGAATCGGACTTCGCGAAGTATTTCAACCGTTCCGCAGCGTCTCTTTCTTCCTTTCGCAGCAATGCTGTGTTATGAGTGTCTGCATTTTTCACGATCCGGTTCAAAAACCTGGTATTCGGCTTCAGGTTATTTGGATTTGATCTAATTCACACGTGTCAGGATTTATATCCACAATCAAGGAAGAGATAAAGACTTACGTTCGAGCCGGGAGGAAAGCGCTGACACCCTTAGATCGATACGCATGTTGGGCTCCGCTTGTCTCTTCGATCAAAAGTTGCGTAAGATACTCCTCGTCATCATCGTCATCAAATATCATCCCTCTCCGTGAACTCTTCATTTCAAAAACAAGATCCCAAATTTTGTAAACGAAGGGCCAGAATGGACTTCGATGCTTGTCGGCGACTTGGTACGCTCAAGTGCTCGAAGTTGTGTATGTACTGTTGTGTCTAACAGTTAGCTAATTAAAATATCACCTTTAACCTGCTGTAAAACTACACGACGCACCTCCGTTCAACGTCACAATACTTGTCTTCAGCGATCAGTCCGATTGATTTTCTATATTAGAAGAGGAGATTTGTGGAATTGAACGACTGATAACATGCTAGAATGCAGCCAACTAGTTGCATTAGTAGCAATGGCGTTGGCTTGTGCCAAAAACTCTGCGCACCAAGTTTTGCCCATACCCATGCGGCGATTGTGTTCATGTTGGTGTTCTATGTTGCGGGTTAGTGGGTCCGTCGCATGTCTGCTCTCTGCATTCCTCCGTCGTCATTCGGAATGGCGTACCGCACTAAATCATTTACGCCATTAATGGCACACTTTTGCACATTTAGTGCCACGAATGGCTGGTAAGTACCCGAACCCGATCGTCTTCCCCCTTCCCATCCTCTCATTCACCTTAACCACAACCACAACGAAACCGCGAGCAGCAGTCAACTTTATCATTTCTATTAGTGGTGTCCCTCTCTCTTTAGATATCAACTTTAACTGGGTTTTCAACAAAGAATGCCTACTCGTTCGAACTACACTACGTCGCTGCAGGCAGCACAACAGGCGCAGCAGGATCTTTCCGGTGCCTTCGTAATGGCGGTGCCACAGGCTCCATCAAACGACAACGCCGGGATTGAGTTGACCAGTCCGCAGAATAATCCTACTCTGGCACCCTCTAATGGTATGTGGGCCCATATTCGTATTTATCGCGTTGCCGTATCAGTGTACTCAATTGACGATTATGCGGCTATTATTGTTATGCTTTGTTTATGATGACGCTAACAGTCTCTAGATTCTATCACCCAAAACGCCGGCAGAAAACGTAAGGCACAGGTTAAGCCTGCTCCTGATCAGCCTCAGGCCAAGCGTAAGACGAGAACGAAGTGGACCGACAGTGAGACGAACGATTTGCTGAGAGGATGTAATACTGTTAGTCGGCCAATTGACTGCACCAGTCTGCCAAGTGGTATAGTCATTATTACTAATGAAATGAGTTTAGTATGGCGTTGGAAACTGGAAAAAGATTTTGCAAGATCCACAGTAAGATATAATTTATAGGATTGCGTTGAAGGCCTCGGCTGACCTTTGTTGTAGGTTCAACTTCAACAACCGATCGGCGGTCGACTTGAAGGATAGGTTGTTATTTTTCTTCAGATGGTATCTGTCGATGGCGATTGACTAAACCTTAAAGCAGATTCCGCACATACTTCCCTGATGAGTACCGTAGACTGTACCCCAATGCGACGACTCATGGCGGCAGAAGACAGAGAGCGCCGCTTCCGAACGCTTTGCCCAAGGTTAATCGTAAAGAACGCAGAAGCTTCACTCCAGAAGAAGACGCCCGCCTTCTGGAAGGATTTCTTAAGGTAAGTGGTCTTGTTTACAATACGCTTGTTTGTTCACTGTTGACCATATTGTAGCACGGTCCCTCGTGGTCAAAGATTCAGAAGGATGAAGAGCTCAACCTTTATGAGCGAAGAAGCACGGATCTACGGGACAGGTATGATTTACAGTTATTCTGTGTATTGTCTACTGAAATCTAATATATATGATCTTTCAGATTCAGAAATGCCTTCCCTGAGAAATATGCGGCTGCTGGATTCAAGACTAGACCCAAGTCGTCATCTGCGTCCCGCCAAGTTCGTTCTGCTCCTCTAGGGGCCAATATTACCAACGAGAACCAGCCTGTGGCAGACATAGTAGACAACATTCTCAATGGAAATACGGCAACCTGGGGAACCGATGATGATCAGAACGCGGGCCTGTTCACTGCTGCGGACCTCGTGGATCCATCGTCTTCCAATCCCAGTGCTAATGACGCCTTCTTTGATGCAAGCTCCGCTAGTACCGCGATGGCTCAGCTCGTCCAGGATGGAAAAATTCCTATCGATCCAAAGGTAACTGAAGCCGCGCGTCGCAAGTAGGTGAGATGTAGGGTGTATTGGTGACTGTTTTATTTGGCCGCGTTTATTTGGCCGAGCTATATAGCTTTCAATTATGCTTTTTTTTAATTCTTTGTTATCGATATCGATGTAAATTATTTCTGGAGTATCGTTTTGTTCTGCGATTGTTGATCGACTGCGAATTGCAAGTCAGTGTGGTATGATATGTATGTAAAGGTTTTTCATCAGTTATGAAGTTCGATCGTTTTTAGTACCTTGAGTTCGAAACTTTGATAGTAATAATATATCAGAGTTATAGTATCCACATTTTTGGCATCGCGAGACTCAAATATTGATCATAGACGCTTAAAAGCTTCTCATTTGCTCCCTTCGCTTGTTAGACGTAATTTACGAGAATGTCGAAATTGCCAGATCAGTTGAGGGTCTTTGACGGCTGTCATCTGCCACCACCATCAAAGACCGACAGTCCGCATTTACTTCTTGTCACAGGTACAGCCGCTACCAATTGCTCCTGGCTTCTTCATCACTTCATACGAGCCTCTATCGATCCGTCTCAGCATGATGCAGTGCTGTCCTCAGTGGGCATTGCTCGGCCAAAGCGACCAGTCGTGTTCGTGTCATTTGCGCAGGACTTCAGTTTTCATTCAAAATGCTTCCGCAAATACGTGAGCTTCCTCCTTGTATATTGTGATCTTCTTCTTATGTTAATATTTGATTCCTTTAGGGGATTGATCTACGGGCTCAAGTTGTGGAGAGATCATTTGTATTCATTGACGGCTTTACGAGACTCTTCGTCGGTGATCCAAACCCGGATGATCCAGTAATATCAAAATATCTACGAGCGGATCTCAAAGCGGAATGGATGGATCAGATACGTTCGAAACTTTATGACATAACCTCAGGAGAAATTCGTCCTACTTTAATTATTGAGGGTATGGACATCTTGCTAGCTTTAGGATTAATGAGTACCACAGAGCTCCTGTATTTCGTTATGGATCTGCAAATGGTAATGCTGCTACTATGTCTTCTCTTCGTTATTGGTTGACTTAAATGCAATAGTATTCCGCTACAACTATAGTATCGGCCAATAACAGTTCTTCTCTGCTGAATAGTACGTCACCGATATCACAAGAACAAACTGCGTACTTGGTCGGCCTCATTCGACGATCTCTCGCAACTTTCAGTGTCCGGCCACTAACTACGGGTTTGGCTGAAGATGTTACTGGTGCCATACGGATTGTAAGCGGGGGAGAGCCGACCGATAGCAAACAAGCAGTCGATGAAGGGGAGTTTCTTTATTTTGTGGGCGAAGGGAACATGGCTGGTGTAAAGGTTTTTGAAAAGGGGCATGGACGATATTAAATGTGAAGTGTACTATTCTTTATAATTTGAAGTGGAATTTTCTTGTATGGAACATCGTCATTTAATGCATGTTTTCTGTGATTGAATAATAGTATATCTTTCTGTGTTCTAAAAGTAAAAGGAGACCATGCCGAACGCCTAAGGTGTGTTCAAATTTTAAGGTTTTGTAGCGATCTAGTGAACTAATTCAACTCGGATCGCGAACAATTAAATATTTTGTTCCTCGCAATTACATTAGGCGCTAAACACATTCTAGGCAAGTACTTCCCCCCACTCAAGTCATTTGCAAGCGTGTATAAGCCCGTTATCAAGCATCCGCTATGAGTTTCCTGGGGTTTCGCCCTTGCAATGCGGTACTTGGATCGAAAAATATTCTCGAAGTCTCAAGACTGTCGACAACAATACGACCACAATTGTCAACTTCACGGAATAGGCTTCTGGTACGGAGATACGCTGAGCAGAAAGTTCAGAACGTTACGGCATCGCAATTGGGCGTTGCATCGAGTATGTAGCGATTTTTAGTCCGAGGAGCGGGATCACAGGGATCTCTTCGTTAACTTATCTTTTGCAGATGACTATATTCCCCCGACAGGACATAATGTTCCTTCATTATTCCAACACCCGAAACTCTACTGGGTTAGTATACGGCGGAAGATGACTTGGTCGACGAAGAATCTCATCAGGTATTCGATGCAAATTGTACGAGATTCTGAGTGGAGAACTGATGCCGTTACTAGATTGTGCTTGATCCGAGTGAAGTATCGCGTGAAATTGCACTTGAAAGAGTGGAAGGAACAGGCAGAGACTACGTACATTAAATTAAATTCTAGCTTCGCAGGGTATGTATTAGAATACAGTGTTTTTGTTCGCGTGGATATTGACCTGTCTGATCATTTTAGTCGGAATGAGAGCGCTGTCGACAGGTGCAGCACTATTTTCGTGCAGGCGCATCTTCATGATCGAATGAAGAATATGGACAAGGACTGGAGACTGAATTGGCGCCTGGAGGAGTTCCTCTCAAGCACCAAACTGATAGACATCTCGCCCATTGATATTGCAGAAGGAGAGCCTCTCAGATATCTCCAATTGACCTACAGGTTGCACTCTCTACAGGTATGTCTGATTAAAGGAATGGGAGTCTAGTAAAAAGTGACTAACACGTGGTTAGAAACTGGAACTCAGCTTTACCAAGAACAAGAAGGTGCCGAAGAAGGTCGAGGCGAAGAAAGTTCTCGACTACATAGTGTTCATTTTGGACCTAGAAACGAAGGAAATGAGAGTTATGGGATCAGTCTTTGAGAGTAAGTACCTCCTAACGCCGACTTTAATAATAAGTCAGTACTCGCGCGTTCTACAGAGAGCTAACATGAATGACACTTCTAGCGCCGCTGACCGAGCCAATTCCTGAGCAGCTGACGTCACAGAAGCTGCTACTACAATCTATGAAGGCGAAGGGCGATATATTCAGGAAGAAGTCGTTGGCTACTAAGGTTTAGACTAGGAAATCGTGCGCCGTCCCAGACATCTGGAGTCAGTGGAGAGAATATCAGGAGATATTGTTCGTAGTGCTATATAAACACACCTGTACATAGATGGAGTAGAATGCTATTCCCAGTTATATCTGCTGGGATTCTTGTGATCGGTAGAGCGGTTATGATGTATCCATGATGGAGGTAGGTGACAATGTTAACGTACGCAATTGCTAGACTACCTTGACAGAGGAAATGCACAATTTTTACCGCTCCAGTAGGCTTCGTGAGACCACATTAAAGTTCGAAATACTGCAAGACCAGATAAAGCGACTGCTCGAGACCAGACGAAGGGACTGCCCAAGACCAGACGATTTTTCAAGGAAACAAGCCGTCTTTGAAACAAGACGGTCCCATATTTGGGGTGTGGCTGGGTACCTCTAACTCGATAAGGCGGTGTGGCTGGATACCAAGCACGAAAGTTTTGGAGCTCGCTTGAATCAAAACCCTAACCGGGTGAGGCTTGCTGCGCCACCTGCCTGTCGTGGCTAATTGAACCACGTGCGTCAACGGCCAGCAGAGGCGCTAGACCCCCGCTGCTTCGGGCTTGTCGCCAGCCTCCCAGAATCTCCAATGGCGCAATTCCCTAGGCGGGCCACAAAGGTATTATGCCCTTCAAGGTGATACTGCAATTGGGTTTTCGTGCGTCATTAACTTCCCGAGACAAGACAGCGGGTGGATGGTTCACCTTCCCGACTGGTCGTCGAACGTTAGCTCGGCTTCGTCAGCGTCGCGGTATCACCTTCTACTTTGTTCGAGATTGATATATCCTGCGAATTAGCTCTTTCAGAATGCTGCTGTTGATTGGAGCCTGTTCATTTTGAGAAATTTGCCCTGCCACATGCTAACTCAGTTCATGATCGCGATACTAGCTCTCTTTTGTCGAATTTGCTCTTTTCGAGCACTCTGCCCTGCCATCTGTACTAATCATTTTATTTCAATCTTGAATTAAGATGATGAGCTCATTTTGCGCGACGCTTCTGGATCAGATCAGATCAGAGTCTAGCGTTTTGAGCGACCCTGATGTCCATGATCCGATGCAACTTCGTCCATCCAAGGTATATAGTTCTTCGCTCTCCCCTCCACCTCTGTCTCTCCTTCTTATTTTTCTTTTACGTTTTCTTCATTATTGTCTAGTCAATTGTGTATCACCCTTGACTCTGAATACTCGAGGCTATTCACTGATTTTGGACGACTGTCATCGCTCTCATCATGCATTTACGGTCCGAGGCCTCTAAGGCGCTTTGTCTAGCTATGTCAACGTTGCTCCCGTTTATGTTGCTGTCGTTGTTATTTCCGATATCTGAGGCCGCAGGTTTGTTTCTTTCTTCCTTACCTATGCATCCCGATATCTAAGTTTCACTCTTGGTCCTAGCTCTGCCGGAAATCTTTTACACCACTATCGAAGAGCCTCCTGTGTATGTGACTGTTACGAGCTGCACGGATCTGACTACCGACATCGTTGTTGGTACGGTCACCTTGACTCAGACATTGACTGCACTTGACACATCGGCTAATGTTGCGACTACTCTCGACCCGACGCCAACCGTCACCTATGGTTTGTTACTATTTCATCGATATTATCGAGTGCCACTAACATCTTATAATTACAGTTTGGGAGACCTCTACTGTCATCTACGTTCCATCTACAATTTCGGAGGGCCCCGTAGTTGCAACCTCGTCGTCTCTGGTGTACTACACACCACTTCCCACCGATATTGCGCCGGCCACTACCAATTCTGGCGCTTCAGTCACGACAGCCCCTGCTACACTCATTACTTCCAGCGTCGCTACTCCGATTAAAACCGATATCGCCAACTCTGCTACTCCCATTATTACTGATTCCACTCCGACAAGTGATGTCGCCGACTCCACCTCTAGCGAAGCCGCAGCTTCAACAACTGATGTCGCCCGTCCTATCACGTCAGACCATACTGGTCCCGCCACCTCTACTGAATCGATCGTTCCCTCCACGACTGCTGAAGCTCCTGTGGATCCCTCTACTTCGTCTGAGCCCGTGTCCACTTCAACTGATGCGGAATTAGCTTCAAGTACTACCGCCGAACCGGTGTTCCCTGTCACCTCCACTATCATCACCAGCACTATACCTGCAATGACATCCGACTCATCGTTGTCGTCTACACCGACTGTCACCACTCTGCCGAGCCAATACCTGCCATCATTGTCCACTTACATTGATAATACGACGTCGACAACTACGACGCTTTACACGACTGTCACCATCACTCTGACCTGGTCGTGGACAACTTTCTCGACAGATTTCGAACCGTATACCAGTACCCAGACAGCAGACCATACACCGACTACAACTAGCGAAAGCTCAACATTTGCGGTTACCTCAATCCCGACATTCACTTACCTGACTACTGCGTCTGAGGATCCCAATGTTTCCTCTACTGCCGATACCACTACCGCAGCGCTCATCACGCAGACATCAAGCTCTATTTCAGCCACTGCGACATCCACGAGCACTGACGCACCTGCTTCGTCAATCGTCCCTTTAGCCCTGACATACAGTCCCTACAATGACGACGGCACCTGTAAGGACGCGACCCAGGTTCTCGACGACCTGGCGATTATCTCGCAGAAAGGCGTCAGCACTGTGCGCATCTATGGTACGGATTGCAACTCCGTTACAACCGTGCAGGCTGCAATCGCGATATACGGATTGAAGATCATCCAGGGGTTCTGGTTTGATTCTACTGGTGTGGACTCCATCGACAGCGGAGTCGCTGACGTCATTGCGTGGGGATCCACCGGTAATAACTGGGATATGGTGGATATGATCATCGTTGGTACGTATTACTGTGAATTACTCTGATAAACAGTCTTACTGACCTATTTATAATACAGGCAACGAAGCTGTTCAAGACCGATACATCTCCGCTGATGAACTCATTTCGAAAATAACGTCTGTCCGCAGCCAGCTCCGAGCCGCAGGCTACACTGGTCCTATCACGACATCTGAGTCTGCAAGCACATTCATCAACTACCCCGAGATCTGCCAATCTGATAGTTTAGACCTTGTCGGTATCAACTCGCATGCCTACTTCGACGAGAACTCCTCCGCCGAGACAGCGGGAGATTTTAACAATGGCCAGATCCAGGTTACCAAGAACGCGTGCAACAACAAGGATGTTTTCATTACCGAGACAGGCTACCCGAGCTCAGGTATTGTGAATGGCAACAACGTGCCGTCAAAGTTGAACCAGCGCATTGCCGTGCAGAAGATCTTGGAGGCTTCGAATGGAAATGTCACGATGTTTACTACGTACAACGATTTGTGGAAGGCTTTGGGACCTTACGAGGTCGAGCAGTCCTTTGGTGAGTGGCTTCCGATTTGTGCTTTCATGACGATGGAAACTAACTACTGGTATAGGTATTATAGACCTGCTGCCATGATCGGTGGGTGAATATTCCCCTACCCATGACTCTCGCTCCGCCCCCCTCTCAGCCATCCGACCTCCCGACAAGCTTATTGTCCGTGTATTTATATTGTATCATTTCTATCTCATGTACTACTACTATAGCTCCTTCGGTGTCGTCAGTATGTCTATTTTTTGTTTTAATTATCAGTTTGGATAGTGTTTGGCGCACGTTTTTATTTGGCCAACGCCAGACACGACTACTAAATTTTTCTCATATTGATTTCTTTTAATATGCTTCGAAATGTACTCTCTTTCGAATACCTGTTGTATTTGTGTCAAACAATGTATGTATTAAGATGTGGTATGTGTCTTCGAATTACCAGAGTAAAGTTTGGTTTTGTTCAGTCCAGGAATTGTGATCTTTGTGTATTGTACTGTTCTTTTATATTTTTGTGTACAGTTTGGAAAGCTTGTATATTTTAGGATTATTAGATTTTGATCGTTTATCAGCATTGTCAAGGCACTTTTATTCCTGATCAATTTTTAAACGTCCAATTCAGTTCAAGCCCGTACAGTTTGTCCGTTGAATTTCCACGAGACCCTCACGCGACTGCCGTCCCTTCGGTGCACTCTTTAGCAGCGATCGCGTTGCAACCTCCAGTCTCAAAGTTGCATACCGGTAACATATTGAACATCATATCAGTCCTGCAATCATTCGTTCGGCATTTTTTTTAACCGATAGTGCATGCTATTGTCGAGACCAGCTATAACTGCTTTGTAAATGTATGCATATTCAATTCCGGTTACTTAGTCTACTACGGTCGTAAGATTATAGATATGGGGAAGTGCGATCAGTCTCCGAGGGCAAGCGCGACTTGAATATTTATGCGTCGATCTGCCGACTGTGCCCAGACTCTGAATAGACGAAATTTCTTTTGCGCGACGATCTGTATTATTCTGTAAAGCGGGGATATTCCGCTTCAACTTACAATTACACAGTTTGACTAATGCTTCATTCATAGCCGGATTCACATATATAATCCACAACCATGCTGATTAAAGTCAAGGTGAGCTAATTGAGATGTGCAAATAGTCAGGGGCGATGCGCTAATATTAATGCCTGCAGACTCTTACTGGAAAGGAAGTACGTGCGTCATGAAGCCATCTAAACGGCCACACTCTCGACAATTCCAATGAGTAGCAGAGTGCTAACTCCGAATATAGATCGAGCTGGATATCGAGCCGACTGACAAGGTGAGATCGACGTCTTTCTCTTACAAATGGACCTTCTTATGTGGTTTGAGTTTGAGAGAAGGTTGACCATTCCCCCACCCTACAGGTCGCCCGAATCAAGGAGCGTGTTGAGGAGAAAGAGGGGATCCCACCCTCCCAGCAACGTTTGATTTACGGTGGGAAGCAAATGTACGTGGTTCTTGGTCACTGCGTTTGAGACGTTAGGATCCCACAGGCTTAGAAGGAGATTGTTATTAACGTCGGATGAACGTTCGTATAGGGCAGACGAGAAGCCAGCGAGTGAATATAACTTGGAAGGCGGTGCGACCCTGCACTTAGTTCTTGCTTTGCGTGGCGGAAGGATGTGAATGAATCCCAGGGAGCGAAGCTGTGACATAAGAGCATGAATATACGAACGGAGAGACGCTAGGGGAGAGAAATAGAAACAGCAGTTGGAGTTAGATGCTAAAGACATTATATGTCAAGTTTATTTGCTTGAGGTTCTACGTATTTTGATTTCCTCTTCATATTGTTTCAATGATTATAATTATGTTAAAATTGTATATTGTAAATATATAACAATAGTTTAAACAAGACAGTTCCATAAAGTACATTTTAATCCCGTTACTTGAATCGTAAATCGTCTTTAAAGTTTATATAATGTAGTATATTATAATATGAAGTAGAAACAAAATCTCTAACGGTAAACGTTCCACACATATTAGATGTGACATAAAATATTTGATCGTGACATAACAACGTTGTTAACCACAAAAAAATGATGACATGCAAAATTCAAACTATACTATAATACGGCGGAAAAACGTTGATACGCGCACATATATGATGACGATTCCCACATGGCAGTCTGAGATGAGAGAAGAGCACAATCTACTCTTTACCAATTCCAAGTCCAGCCGGCCTTGACAACCTCCTTACCCGTTCTTTGCAGCTTATATTCAATCTCCTTACACCACGTCAGCGCCTTCCCGATATTCTCCTGCACGACCTCCTTATTCCGGGCGCTCGTGCGCGCCTTCTGCTCGGCGATTTTCTCCTCCGGCAGTTCCAAAATCCGGCCGACGACATCCATATCCGCCTCGTTGTCGCCCTGCAGCCAGATTGAGTCCTCGGTCAGGTAATCGTATGTGCTCAGCAATCTCCGCTTGCCAACTATAGGCACACCGGCAATCAAGCTCGCGGGAACGGAACTGGATGCCTTGCGGTCGTAGTACTCATCGTTCGCAAATGCGGGCAGCAGCGCGAATGAGTCGGACAGGATTTTATAAAACTGCGCAAACTCGAGCCCCTCATTAAACTCGACGCGATCCTTGATTCCAGGGGGAACTGCGGGGTGCTTGCCGTGGCCAATGAGATGCATCCGCAGTTCCTGAAGATGCGGGTTGTCAGGCTGCTTCTTTGTGAAGGACTCGAATTGCTTAAAGATGGCAGCGTAGTCGCGACGGTCGGACTCATAATTGCCTTGCAAACTGAAGCTGAGTTCCTTCTTGCTCTCGACGGGGACGGGGAACACTGGGACGAATACTCGGAAGTTGTCTTTGATGGTGCGATGCTCGGGTGCCCACGACGGGATGACCTTCTCCTCCATGAAGCGCTTTGTGTGGCCGGACAGGAAGAGGAACGTGATCCGTTTGGACTCGATCCATGGGACAATGTCGTCGTAGAAATGGTAGAACGAGTCCTTGTGCCATCGGTCGCCGTGGTGGACGGTGCAAAACAGGTAGCTGCCGTTCTCACGCATAGCCTTAAACTGGTTCTTCAGGCGCCGAATGTCAAATTCGCAGGTCGTGCCGAGGATGATGTCGGGCATCGGGTTCATCTTGTCAAATTTCATGGAGGTTGACCCGCGCGGCTTGGCAAGGTTGCGGAGGTTGAAGGTCTTGAGGACGGCGAAGATATTGAATCGTGGTCTGAAGAGATACTGGTAGATGTACGAGTTGGGGAGCTGAGCGAACGCATAGATCAGCGCAGCGAAGACTTCTTCGTGAGATCCACCATTCTCTGTCAAGAAAATTCGGAGAGGGCCAGGGAGTTCACCCTTAGGGATCGCAGGTTGGTAGACAACTACCTCGTTAGCATGAAACAATTACTCGTCCATTTACTAGTCTACTTACCAGGCTCGACTGCAGTATCCTCCGTACTGGGAGTTTCTGCTGGGGCAACCGCAGACTTCTGTTCCGCGGCTTGCTTCTCAGCAGCAGCAGCGGCGGCGGCAGCAGCCTTCTGCTTCTCCTGGCTCTCCTTATACTTCTTCTCAGCGGCAACGTATGCAGCGAGAGCGGCTGCCTGCTCCTGAGCCTTCTTCCGCTCGGCGGCAGCCTTCTCCCGCTCGGCGGCAGCCTTCTCATCGGCCTTCTTCTTCTCCTCGGCAGCCTTTCTCTCTGCCTCTGCCTTCACAACGCTCTCTTCCGCATCGGCAAAAGTACTCTTCAACACGCCGTCCTGGCCGTCAATAGGTTCAGGCGATTCAGTGGGCTCAGAATTGTCCTCGTCAGTATCGACCTGTGGGTTTTCAGCGCTCACAGGCTCGCTTTCCTCGCCGGCGCCGCCCTTCGCAGGTGCTTCACTCGTTTCTTCAGTCGAGGATGTAGAGGGCTCAGCAGGCGATTCGGTCACCTCAGTCTCCTGCTTTTCGGGAACAGCATCGTCACTCTGGTAGGCCGGAAAAGCTGGCTCATCTTCCTTCACTGGTGACTCGGATTCGTCGTCTTGGTCAGTGGGCGGCTCTGGCGTGTCCTCGGTCGTGGATGCCTCAGAATTTCCAATCTGATCAGCAGGCGTCTCTGCCGCGTCCGCTTCCTCAGTTTTTTCGAACTGGGGGATAGCCGACGCAGGTTCCTCAGCTGGCTTCGCATCGGCCGCGGGCTCAGAGTCGCCTGATGCCTTGGCAGTCTCGGTCTGTTTCTGTTCTTCGGTCTTGCCAAGCGGAACTTCGACCTTGATCTCCTCGTCGACAGGATTCGACTTTGCTGATTCGCCAGTCTCGATGTTGTTCACATCGGCTTTAGGTTGTTGGACGACAGCTGAAAGCAGCCGTTAGCGCAATCAACAAGAAAAAAAATTCAATATATTTCAACGGTGTCAGTCTGGTGGTGCGGTGACATGGCGACCCCTACGAAAATCTCGTCGTGGATCCCAAGCCGCGATCGCCACGTGCATGAAAGCGTGCCAAAAATAACGAACAACCTGCCCAAAAGGGAGTTGCCACGCGCAAAAATACGCCTTCGGGTCGATTGACACACAATAGATCAGCACCAATTGGCATGTTCCAATTGACGTCGGTCTCACGATGATGGACGAACAGGATCACCTGGAGCGTACATGTCCGACAATTGGCTCGGAGAAACCGCTTGTGCGGAGTCACAGTGACAACGTCATAATCGATGGGACACAAAAAACACGGAACGAATAAACACCAATTGACCAGAGAACCGTGAAGCTAATGAAATATATGAAGCACAGAAGAAGAGAAGGTGGATCACGCACCAGCATTGTCGATCTTCGACGGAGGGAAACTGTTAGAGAACGGAACAATGGCAGGGGCACTATCGTTGGCGTTCCACAGAATGGAGAAGGCGAGAAAGAGGATGACGGTGGTGAAGAGGGCAATGAGGACATTGAATGGCCGTAGCAACATTTTGACAGAGATGGAGGGGCCAGACGTAAATTGCAGACTAGTACAGCCGACGACCTTCGCAGAGGCGCGCGACGAGAGCTCCTAAGTCGAGGATGCGCGTGGTGGGGACGGTAGGAGTAATGGTCTTGCTGGAAAGGTTCGCGCGCAGTAGACGCAGAGATGGGCCGTGCGGGTGTAAAAGAGGATTAGACGAGAGAGAAAGAGGCAAGAGAAGAGGAAAAGAGGCAAGAGAAGAAGGAGTCGATGAAGAGGATGTAGGAGCAACAGCAGGACGCAGATGAAGTAGATGCAGCACAGCGCAGCCCGACGCGCGCGGCGGCAAAATGCTGCACAACTGCCCGTCTGCGCTTTTGCAACCTGAAACCACCAACCCTGGCTGTACGAAGGCAGATCCGTACAGGGCTAGGGCCACCTGTGTGGTGCAGCACGCGTACCGCCACAACCGGAGAGCTTGGGGTTCGGTCGTCAGCCCCGAGGTGGGTCTGTCTCCTAGACTAGCCCACCCAATGGCCGCCCCCATAGGTATCCTCTTACGCGCAAACTGAAGGATGCGATTATACGGCAGCAGCAGAGACTGCAGACTGCGGTGTGCACGGCATTAGGAACTGACTCTACGAACAAACGAGAGTCCGAGATTGTACCGTATTTTGCAACATCTGGGGTCTTCTTCGCGCCACATCTACCTAACTGGTAGGGTACTTCTCGTTCATTAATTTACTGAGTTTCATTGTATACAGCTAATGTAAGTCTGTACGGCGAAGCATTATTTACCGTTTTCCAACTTTAGGTCGTAAACGTCGTATCGCGCACGCATTTCAAACCACAAATCACGAGTGAGAGTCTTTCACTGTTGGTTTTCTTGCGTGGAAGGTGCTGGCTGAGAAGATTGGAGGCAGCCCGTTCGGCGCCCCGATGCCGCTTCACATCATCACATGGACAGGCTTTGAAATTAATTAGTACAGTGTTACTTACAAGTCATGTCATGTAAAATCGAGTTTCTAAAGCTGTAAATTTCATACGCTTCAAGCAGATTTATTTAATTGTACTATGATTTGGCATTTTCGGTTTCCTAGGATAAACAATGGGCTACAGCAATCGCAGAAGATTCTTTTGTCCGCTCTGGTTCACGTACGGCGAGGGCTCCTAAAAGTATGCATCGACGACTCGGCATCAAGCTCCCTTGCGACGTGCCAAATAGACGCACTCTTAGACGGTCCAGATTCCAGCGTATTCATAGCGATTTTCTCACACCGGTTCCGACGCGTTTGCAAGTACCAAGAGCTTTCCATCTTTCTTAACGCGCAACCGGACATAGACAGATCGTATCTAATCGTAACATCACGTCAGAAAATGTCAGTGTAAACGTTTATCGTAGGACGAACTACTTTAGTTGCATCTCATAGGCGAAAGCTTGATGATTGGTCTTCAAGAGCTACACTTAGGGTACAAAAGCATCCCGCGTGCAACACCGCATGGGTACGCCCGCCACTGCGAGTTCCGTTTCAATTTTTATCTTGATATTTATTTTAAAACGAATTATACCAAAGTGCAATTTCAATTACATGAAACCATTCCAGCCCGAGATTTCAAAGCCAACCAAGCTGCCAAGGATATATATAGAGGAATTGATTTGATATCGAAGAACCAATATAATTGATCCGCAGTTAAGCTGTATGTATGAACCAGAGGAACGCGTCCTCCGAGTTCCAACCATCCCTTGGTTGCGCACCGCCACCGAGGAGCTATCACCACGCACTATGGGGTTAGGGAATGTTAAACTAAATAAGAGACGCCGACGCAGAGCCTGTTAAGGCGCGTCGCATGGATCTTACTTTTTGTTTACAATACAGATCAGAAAAGTATAAAAGAGTAAGCAGCTAAAATAAATACCATGGATATAGACTTTAGCACACATTGTGACCAGAATCGCCAATTCTTTTGCAAAACGTCGCATAGCTGAGAATGACTTATACTCGAAATTAGTGGTGAATATCGTTATGGGCTAGGGGTTGGGGCATATATTAAGGCACATAAGGTTAGATTTTTCATGTGTTTGGTCTAGTGGCCTAAAGGTAAGGCGCTGCTCTCCGGAGGCAGAGATTGTGGGTTCGAGTCCCATCTAGACCTTTTTTTTCATTGTCTTTTTTTTTTTTTTGAGGTTTTCAATCCTCTGTCACTCATTATCTTTTGTTAGTTGGGTTTTATAGTTGGAAATTGGAAATCCTACAGACTTCAATTATGACAATTGCAAAGAAACTTTAATATAGGCTACTATTTACCAAAGAAAAACAGCGTTATTCATGACAATGCCGTGCCGACACCCTTTGTTTTGAGATTATCCAGCCATGTATAGCATCCTTACACCTTTCCACTATCATACCACACCCATTTGTTATACATCTAATACTCACCTTTCCTAATCTTCTCTCTCAACGCCTCGATCGGAACCCGCTGCTGCGGCGGTAACGCAGCTATCTGTTCCTCCGATAGGTCCATCACCTGTTTTATCAATGCCGCTTTCTGCGGGTCTATATTCGCCGGTACCGGTGTCCCTGCCTTGGGCGCCGGACTCCCGGTGCTATATGGCACACCTTGATAGGCTGCTCGCGCCGCAGGCGAGTACCGCTGCTGCTGCTGCTGCTGCTGCTGTTGTTGTTGTTGTTGCTGCTGCTGTGGAGGCGGTGTCGGTGTCGCTCGCTGCTGCGTACTGGCCTGCTGCTGCTGCTGCTGCTGCTGTTGCGCCGCCAACTGCGACGGATCCACCGCCCTCGCGACCGCCGCCGCATCGACCAGTCCCATGAGTAGCATGCTCTGCACGGCCGCGTACGACAGCTGCGGCGAGACTCTGAGCAGTTCACGCGCCTTCGCGGGGTTGGTCTGCACAACAGTCTTGAGTTCCTGGAGGATGTTTAGCATTTGCTGAGCGGTGAAGGAGGAGAGCGTAGTGGATATTGCGTCTGGGGTGGTGAGGTTTGGAAGCGGGGCGGTTCCGCCGGGCAGAGTAGGAAGGAGTGCGTCATCTTCTATTAGCGGTTCATTAGTAATTGTTGTTCGCCGAGGGCGGAATAGAATAGTTAAGCGAGGTGCGTACTTGACTGGGCGGAGCCTTTGCTGGTTAGGACGTTGGGTCCAATGGATGATTCGTGCGAGAAATCGACTCTTAGTGATCGATTGCTTAGTTCATAGTTATTAAGATTCCGGACTGCCGACGCTGCAGTCTCAGCGTCTAGTAAAAGTGTTAGCTGGTGTATCGCCTTGAGCACTCGATAGGTTCAGTCACACCGTGATATTCAACAAAACCGTAGCCCTTCGGTCGGCCTGTTTCCTTGTCGAACACAAATCTAAAATCGACAACCGGCCCAACTGACTGAAACACATCTAGGCAAAAGTCAACAATGTTATGCAGTGGATCGAAATATGCAAAACTTTAGGAATCGGCATACCCATAATCTGCTCCTCTGTCTGATCGTAGGGAATATTGCCTACAAAGACCACTCGGCCACCAGTCTTGTCTGACATGATAAAGGAAGCGTGATATAAATAAATTCCAAGTAATACACCCGTATACAGGACTGCCGCAAGGATCCTACTAATTGCGACGATCTGATGTGTCTCAAGATCCAAGTAATGTGCACTTTGGCATTGAGCCGGGTAAACCTACTCCTTAAGTTCGAGCGCGTGCAAAGTAACAACTCATGGTGAACTGGCCCTGGATGTCGAGACGGATCACGGCGTCAAGATAATAAAGCAGCTTCCGCTTACATTTCTTAACCTTGTTTCCTTCCAACAACCTATGAGCTCAAGATAGACTATGGAAGGGCTTATAGGCAAACTCTCACGCACCGGGCTACGGCGTAAGAGTACGGGGAGCTTGTCGGGAAGCGATCACGAGACACTCGAAGTGCCTTCAGTGGATTTCGTATTGGACACGTTGTAAGTTGGCATTGTCAGTTTGGGTTTGGATGATCGTTGTCGCTATGCAATTGGAGCTTGCGTCTTACGTACTGTTTTTAATTTGCTCCTCCTTCAAATTGAAATAGGGTTCCGGTCGAACAGCTAAAGAAAGATGTCGTCGCTCTAGCGCATCGTTTGCGCGTTCCAAGTTGGCGACACGTACTGATAAGTGAAGCTTCATACGTAAAGATCAGCAGGATATCCGGCGCTCTCACCAATGCTGTAAGTATACTACACAACTTACATACACAGTGCGTCACCGATATAATGCTAATGAACCCAAAGGTCTACTGCGTCTCCCCTCCCTCACAATACATCACCACCCGCCGCTCCTACGACCCACAGTCCGCTCACAACGCAACCCCGCTCACACACCCACATGCGCACACGCTCCACCGCCAACGCAGCTCCAAGAGCCTCAAGCACGTGCGCGTGCCATTCCTCCTCTTGCGTGTCTACGGGCCCAACACGTCTCAGATCATCGACCGGGACACCGAGCTCACGGTACTGAAGCGCCTGTCGAGTCGCAACATCGGCCCGCGCATCCTCGGCATCTTCACAAACGGACGGTTTGAGCAGTTTCTGAATGCACAGACACTGACGAAGGAAGATATTAGGGACGCTGATATCAGCAAGGTTATTGCGAAGCGGATGCGGGAGCTGCATGATGGGATTGAACTTACAGGGGTCGAGCGCGAAAGGGGGCCGGGTGTATGGCAGAATTTCGTTAGATGGAGCGGAGATGCCAGGAAAGTGCTGGAAAGGTTGGATGCGAAGCAGGCGGAGGAGGCCAAGACAGTGACCGAGGGGTTGAGTCCGCCGAGGACGACAAGGGATATTCTACATACGACTTGGGACAAATTTATGGAGGGTGTGAGAGTATATCAAGAGTGGCTTGAGAAGGAGACGGGCGGGAAGAAGGCTTTTAGTAAGGAACTGGTGTTTGCACACAATGATGCAAGTTACGCCTGAGCGGGAGTCCAGTTAGCATTTTTCCTAACTAACTTGCTGGCTTCTAGACGCAATATGGGAATCTGCTGAGAGTTGAGCCGCCCTCTGGGTCACCGCTTCTGCATCCAGCGAACGAGCATAAACAATTGGTTGTCATCGATTTTGAGTATGCCAGTCCGAATGTCAGGGGATACGATATCGCCAATCATTTTGTATGTCCTCCTTTTCAATTTACTTCCAACTACTGACCTAACGCGGAAACAGTGCGAATGGATGTCCGACTACCACGAATTAGATCGCCCACAGGATATTCATAGCGAAAGGTTCCCAAATGAGGAGGAGCAACAGCGATTCATCGAGAGCTATGTCACGCACAGTCTTGAATCATACGACGATATTGAGACGATAGACCGATCTATCACCAACATATTTCACGAAGCAACTATTTGGCGACCGTCAGTGCACCTCTTCTGGTGCATGTGGGGCATCATATCCGCGCCTGTCGAGAAGGAGCCAGAAGGTGATGCAGACGGTTTCGTGGATGAGTCTGACGAGGGCCCAGTCAACGCAGACAGCGCCGAACTCGAAGCGGATCCGTTTGACTACCTCGACTACGCGTCACAAAAGTCTGCTCTCTTCTGGGGTGAAATGTTAAGCTTGGGCCTCTGCATTCCGGATGGAGTCGACCTGTCGAGGGCGATGTTTGTAGGACAATCGCGCTCACGTGCAGAGGAAGCTGGCTTGACGCAAAGTGACGTCGACAAGCAAATGGCAGCCGGGTAAACTTAACGCGCTTGCGTAACCATACCGCCCCGGCGGCCACTTTGGAGTTTGAACACGAGGCCACACTTACTCGATACGCGGGCCGGACCCCGGCGATTGTAGATAAACCGCGTGTTCCTGTCTGCCTCCGCCCGCAGTTACATCTGCACTGCTTGCGCCCATCTTTTTGTATAATTTTGTTCTCATTGTCCCTGAAATTTCGGTGAATGTTTGTCTTTCGGTAGTAGCAAGTAGTGCTTTCAGATCGTCTAGAAATATACAGTATTTACTCCCTCTCTATTTGGTGATCTAAAGTGTGGAGCAGTGCGTCATCGCCTTCTGACTTGTTTATTACAGCTACTCCTCTTTCACCACGAAGTCTACGATGACGTCCCCGCACTCGGGCTTCCTCGAATTTTACGTGGTGGGAAATTTTCGCCCTCTGCGGGTCGAACCAGATCGATATGATGCCATGATCAGGAGCGGGGGGCCGCCTCTTTGCTATTTCGACGAGGATGGTGATCGGATCATTGTACGTCTCTCCAACGATGTCGATTCGGTTGGGTCATTTAATTTTGTTTCTTCTAATCAGCATTACTTTAGGTCGGATCGGCTGTCGAACTGAGAGATCGCATCAGCGAGCTCCAGGCCTCTTCCAAGACCGTAGTATTCGCGCTGACGGCGCAAGCTGGTCCAGAATGGTTTGATGCTCAACGCGAGGATACGTTAATTGTAGATTCGTCTTCGTCCGCGATAGGATTTGCAGGCAGCCCAGCGTCTATCATGACTGCACCGCAATCCGTCGCCACACCGGCCATGACGGACATCACTCGCACTGAATCGGCGGCTTCGTCATCGTCTTCGGATTATTTACTCGTCGATGTGGACACTCCTACTCCTGGTCGTGCTAGCCCTCTTTATTCTGTTGCGACTGCTGATGATGATTCCGTCGCTACGCCTATTGCGCAGGTGTCTTCCCGAAGCAGCCAATTTGCCGATAGCCTTATCGCAGCGTTTGAGAATATGCTTAGCGACACGGAGTCGATGTCAGGAGCTGCAACGCCATCAGTTTCGAGTCAGGCTCTTGGACATTTTGATGACCTAAATTCGGATACTGAGACTGTCACCAATATGATGACGAATGCCATGTCAGATTCGCAGGCAACGATCCGACCTGCTCGAGAAGCTCAACAGGCTTCTGGCGTCAGCAGCGTAAACGGACCTTCTCAATCTATCGAAAACGGATCGAGCGCTTCCACTGGTGAGGCCACTACCGGTACAGTTCCTAACGGCCAAAGCTTCTGGGCTGAACTTATATCTGAGAATGTCAAACGCGCAATCCAGCAGCTCCAGGAAGTCGCAGGTGGAAATGCCCATCAGGACCGCAATGAAGCGGAATCATCAGCCCGTGGAGCCCGTTTGGATATGGATCCCGCCTTGGCTGACAACGTCGCTGAGCTCGTGCGCAAGATTGTCCAGCAAATTAGCAGTAATGTGGCGGCGGCAGACCGCGCGTTCCCGAACGCGTCTTCCTTTACTCGGGAGACTATGGAGCGCACATTGTACAGTTTCCAGGACTTCGCGGCGCAGATAGGACATGTCGCTTTAATTGGAGGGTATCATGCCGCGGCGGCGTCCAGAGATGCGGCAGAAATTGGCCTGCAGGCGACGCGCGAGGCGATACGTGCTGCGCGAGAGAATACACAGATGGCTACAAATCAATTACAGCAGTGCTTGCGCGAGATGGCGTCCCAGTTTGCGGAGTCGCAAATTCATTCGCAGTCGCAGAGACGACAGGCTACTAGAAATAGTAACTTGTCGGAGCAGATCGATGAGATGTGGAGTGCGTCGCAGCTGGGTCGTGATGAGGCACGAAGACGCGGTATGAGTATGCATTCGGATGACAGTATTGCTACGCCTTCCTGCATCGGGTCAGAGGCTCATAGCTCTTTTGAGGGATTTATGACTCAGGAAAGCGCAGCTGGAGATTGTGACGACTATGCTCACAGTGGTTCTCATCCTGCATTGCTTCCACCGGCGCTTCCCAGGAAGATTCCTATTCAGCCAGGCAGGGAACACCCGCCTCGATTCGGGATGCCTCCAGAGGGCCATTATCCTAGACGCGCGGCATCGTTCCCTGATTGTCAGTTTTTTATGCCGCCGCCTCCTCCTCCTCCGCCGCCATCGTCACAGGCGTACAGTTTTCCGTCCACACCGTCTGGACCACATCCCGTGGGACATGCACCACCACCAGCGTCACCCCCTGTCGGATATTGTCTTGGTTTTCCTCCTGGGTCTGGCCCCCAAGCGCCTCGACCTGGCGGTCTACGTAGATCCGCTACTGACCAAGGGCCTTGTGATCATAATATGCACTGTCATCACCAGGAACATCGCGGAGTTCGCAGGACACATCAAGGATCTCAGGGCAACCATAGTCCTCACAGCCCTCACGGTCGGCATGGCCCCCACAGATCGCGCGAGTCAAATGAACGACCAGGCTCGTACGAAGGTCGCGATGAGTATGCGCGCAATGGACGTCAGCATTGGCAACATCAACATCATCATCATCACTCCTTTCCAGAGGGTGCCAGATCGTATCCGCCAGATGTCACTTTAGTCCCTCAGCCAACTACAGCCGTCCCTGCTTTTATGGCAACGGGTCATACTCCGCTCACGCATCCTGGACCCGAGGCAGCACAGTTCCCGCTACCAATGAGATTTGGGGTACGCCATGAAGTTGGACCGGTCGGGTATATCATCCCGTCAAAATCGTCGTTTAATGATCTCGGTGGCTCTTCGGGGCACGAAACCCGAGAGTCTCGTGCGTTTGATGAACGGGCGAGTGCACCTCCAGTTACGGTGCCCCAGCGCGACAACGGGTTTGCTAGTTCGTCGTCTGTGGCTCCGTCGGCGCCGCCGCCTGATTTTCCATCGAGCGACAGCGCGGGGTGGGATGAGGTAGCGTCAAAGCTGCATGGTAGTCAAGTCGCTAATGTTACTGAGGCAGTCCGCGAACTCAACCTGGAAGAGGAGCAACTTGAACGTGAACAGGCGCACTTGCAGGACGATAACTTGAGATCGGTTGTTAGTCCAGAGCCAGTTCCAGTTAACGAGGAGGGTAATGATCGACAAGGAAATCCTTGGTCCCACCTTGACAGTGATGAGAGACGGGCGCGCACCGCAATGGCGGATCGTGCGGGCCACCATTATCATCACCAAGTCAATCGTGGCGAGGTGGAGAATGTGTCTGCACATCCACTTTCTGGGTTATTGAATCGTGCGGGAAGCTACATTGATGCACCTGGCATGCCTCCTTCGGCGCAGGATATCCTCAAAGAGGAAGAACAAAGCGACCAGTATTATGAGGATGGACGTTCCTATGAGCCTTCGGTTTCCGGCTACAGTGCATTTGGGTCGTACAGATCGTCCTCAGCTGCACCGCAGTCTTATACATCTATTGGTCCTCGTGCGTCCAATGGGCGTTTTGTTAACCAAAACAGCTCGGTGTTGACTAACAGGCTGCATGAAGCGAGAAGAAGACATGGCGGTGCTGGCGGATCGTCTTCGAGACCGAGATCCGCTCGTCGCCCGCAGCAGTTCATTGAGATGCGTCAGTTGAACCCTGATGCGCAGGACAGAGCGGATATCAACCGTTTGGGATTGGAGAATGAGGCGACGGAAGCGGAACGTGAATGTGCTCGTCATTTGGTGGAATTAGAGCTTATTACTCCTGATAATATGGCATTGGCCATCTATTATGCGCAGCAGGCGAAAGGTGACGTAGTTGATGCTATGGACCTTATTGAGTATGTACGTTCCAATATTGTGGCGACATTTTCCTGATTATATATTTTAGGGAGGACCTGAAGCGGCTTGAATCGTTCGAGACTCAAAGCCGTCTGGAGAATATCTTGCCGATCTCTAGGGAGCCTCTTGCTGAGGAGTCGCTTTCTTCAGAACACTCTCGCGACGTGTAACTATTCAGATGCGTCTCTAGCCAGCGACATGAATAGGTCCTCGATCGTTCAGAATATTCCGTCTATAGATCGAGGACGTGCTTCTTACTACAGAATACTTTTGTCATACTACTCTCATGGGTTTTTGCAATGAGAGTTGAATGATATGTGGGTGTGGGTCGTGATTACTTCCTCTCTCAGATTTGGTCGGATATTTGCACGAGTGAGTTATGCTATTGCAGGACGAAGCACAAAGAATTTGATAGGGCATTACACTTTGACTTCTGAGTTTCTGCCGATATTGGAGGTGACTTACGAAGGAGTATATGAATCCTTCCGAAAATTTGGAGGTATACTGATATTGTGATTCGAGAATGAGCTTTTCGATTCGTTATTTTGATGTGGATGGTACACACGAATATTATGCTTTGTTTTATTTGTCGATTGACAATGTAGTGGTCGAAGAAATATTGTTCTATAATTGAATTTGATTTATAGAGAAAATAAAATGCGGAGGTTTCTTTTTTAGGTGTATTTCGTGGTTCTGAAGTACACTGCACACGTTTTGTTTGTTTGATGCACGATGACGCTATAGGCTTAGCATGTGGCGTATCTGCTATTTACGAAG
Source organism: Lipomyces lipofer (assembly GCA_003705915.2). NCBI lineage: Eukaryota > Fungi > Ascomycota > Lipomycetes > Lipomycetales > Lipomycetaceae > Lipomyces > Lipomyces lipofer. The sequence continues at coordinate 222,005 of PPJX02000004.1, read as the reverse complement.
CACTGTCTCGGGACGGCGGGTCGGGGCTGACAGCGAGGAACCACTATCCGTGACAGGAAAGGACAATGCCATGAAGTCGACACGCCACAGTGCCACGGGCGCCTCCTCATCTTTCCGGTAACGCTAACCTTATTAATGTTAACGCAAACCTCGCCCTGTTTTTTCACGCCGCACGAGCCACCTCGGCGAACTTCGCTACGAGTAACTTCTGGCCGACTGGCCCATTTTTTTTTCTTCCTCACTTGTCCAGACCTCCTCCCATTATTGTCTCTGAGCTCCACTGCGTAGGGCATATTTGTGACAATAATAGTAATTGCCGTTTGGTATTGTAACTGCAATAATAATGGGTCTTCCATCAACGCAGGCGTCGAATGCCTGTATTTTTGTCACCTATGGAGTGTTCTTGTGAGTGCTTTTTACTGGTGTCTGCGCGATGGCGATTAAGGCATGACTTTTACAACCTATTGACAACATTTTCTTTTACAGAGCGCTCGGTCTCATAGTCGCTTGGAGATTCGCTCCAAAGAAAGAGTTCTTGGCTGCACTACGCAGTCAGCCTCGTGAGTCTTGCCGTCTCCTGAGCTCAGTACGACATTTGATCTAACGTCTTCTTCACAGCTGTTCCCCTCGCCTTTAACTTCGTCGCTGCTGGTAAGTAGTACCTCGTCGATCTCTCGATGGGATAGCCTACTCCGGCTTTCGGGACGCGCACCAGCTCTCTCTTCTAGCGTATTGCTACGTACTTCGGTCGCTTTCTTTCGGGGCAGCTCGCGTACTTCTCAAAGGCAAGCCTGCATACTCATAATGAACCCGCAGTAGTAACAATCCATATGAAAGCTATGTCAAGTGTCGTGGTGGATATGGAGCTGTAAGGATATTAGCAAATAATTTCTGCCGCAGGCAAGGAACACAAGTACTAACTTCTATTTTCGCTCTATAGCGCAGCGTTCAGGTACGATTTCGTACTTACCACTGTCACATGAAATTGAGCTCCAAGCTTATTTTTATGTGATGACTGGGAACGTGGCCACTGCGGGTGCTTGTGTACCTAGTACAGTCGAGCTTAACTGCACGAGACTGCATCATAGGTCATAACAGGCTGAGATAACCGTTAGAACTCGACCAAGTTAATGCTTGCGTGAGGAATGTGCTGCCGCGTCCGATTCCTATTATGGGTCCCTCATGAGTATTTTTTTCTTGTGGACTTTCATCCTAACCGTCGAATTTGATTTCTCTCTATATAGCCATGGGATGTGGTATTCTCTTAACCTACCCTGAAATTGGTATTGTGGCCGGTGTGCAAGGCGTTCTTGTCTATGCCCTGAGCTCGGCTCTTCCGATTATGCTTTTCGCGTTTGTTGGGCCGCTTGTTCGAAAGAGATGTCCTGAGGGTTTCGTTTTGACGGAATGGGTCTTTGAGCGATTCGGTTATATCGCTGGGTTATACTTGGGAGTCTTGACTATACTGACGATGGTAAGTACTTGTCGTCCGTAGAAACACTTTCCAAAGCTCTCTAACAAATGCGCATTACAGTTCTTGTATATGGTGTCAGAGCTCACGTCGATTCAACAACTCGTTCAGTTGTTGACAGGAATGAATGGATTAGCTGTCGTCATCGTCGAGTGTGTCGTTACCACGATCTACACCAGTATGTGGCACATATTTTGACGTGTTTCGTAGATGGACCGTTACTTACATCTTGCAGGCTGGGGTGGTTTCCACACTTCGTTCTTCACGGATAACATTCAGGGCATCATGATGACTTTGCTTCTGGTCGTCGTGTCGATTGCGATGAGTGTGAACATTAATATTGATACTACCCAAATTGCAACCTCTGGTCTCACGCACTCTACTCGTCTTGGATGGCAGCTCTTGTATATTTTGCCTGTTGCAATTGCTTCTAACGATTGTTTCCTATCTGTATGTGAAGTCAAGTGTGGAAGAGTTTATATGCATATGGATTCCTGACACATAGCGCGTATAGGGCTTTTGGCTTAGAACTTTCGCTTCCCGTAACGATAAGGAATTGTACATCGCCTGTGGTATCGCGACCTTCGTAATATTTGTGTACTTGACGCTTTGTGGATTTACGGGGATTATTGCTGATTGGGCTCATTTGTACCCTGGTGATCCACCTCAAGAAGCCTACCTTGCGTTCTTCTTGGTCGTTGCTACACTCCCCTCATGGGTCATATGCTTTGTTCTCATTTTCGCCGTCTCCCTGTCAACGGCCGTGTTTGACAGCCTACAATCCGCCATGGTCTCCTCGATCTCCAACGACATTTTCCGCAACAAGCTTCCCCTGATCTACATCCGTGGCATGGTTCTCGTCGTCATGGTTCCCGCGATCATTGTCGCTCTCCGCTCCCCCAACGTCCTGCAGATCTTCCTCATCTCCGATCTCATCTCCGCCGCCGCCATGCCCAGCATTCTTCTTGGCCTGAGTCCGCGTCTGTACTTCATCAACGGCTTCGACGTCATCGTTTCTGGTTGTGGTGGTGTTTTTACCGTATTCATTTTCGGCTGCATCTACTACGGCAGCGCGTCCGGCGGCGGCTCGCTGCTTATACTCTACAATGGCCTTTATACCGACGACTGGAGCGCCTTCGGTGCTTTCGTTGCCGCACCCGTTGGCGCGCTGCTCTGGCTCGTGGGCTCGATTCTTCTGCGCACGGTCGTGTTCTGGACGATATACAAGATCACGGGCGCAGAATTCACTGTGTTTAAGAAGACTCTGTCCAAACCGCAGGAAATGAGAGATGAGTTTGTGTCGATGGATAGCGCAAGCGACGAGATTAGCGCTGGTCCCGTAGGTTTTAACTATGGAGACGAAGAGTCATTGAGGAAGTATAATGCTCAGTTGAGAAAGAATTTGTAGGGGGACTAGATGATTGATTCCTGGGTGGAATATATAGACTATTTTGTGAGGGAAAGTTTTTGAGTGAATGTGAAATGATCGCCGATTATCGGTGGTAATGACTGATGAAACTGAATTTAGCTAAATATACAATTTTACCTTTTTTTCGGTAATTACGACACCTTACTGTACTACTTTTTATTATGAAGCAGCGGCAAACATGTAGTAGTGACGAAACAAAATAAGAGCCATACTAATACATAAGTAAAATAAATACATCATGCATATAACCAAATAGATTCGAAAAAAAGGCAAGTTTGGTACGGAATAAAAGAAAAGATATTAAAAGAATAAAAGAACATAACCCTGCCTGCTGCTAGGAGAGCAAAATAAATATAAAATGAATTTCTTTTCAATATAGTTCGTATCCCAAGCATACCTAGCGAGACAAAATGAAAATGTAAGGCATGAAGATACAAAGTATATCACACATCAAAAAAACGAAGATTTCCTACATTTCAAAAAGAGTACATTGCAAATAAATGATATCCCACCCAGAACAATCCAACCTTGTCAACAGCAATGTGTTTATCAAAATAATTTAAATAAAATGAAATAGAATTAAAAAAAAGAACGAGATGTACGAAAATCGATACAATGCGCTGTTGATGCCTTACTGAGCGTACTGCATTGACGCCAAGAGACTAGATGCCTTGGTCCATGCGAAGTATAGAACTTGCTTCAGCTGAAGGACATCCTCTTTCTTCTTGACACGGGATAAACTGCGCGTCTCTTGAAGTATTTTGACACAACGCGAGAGATTTTCTACTGATATGTTAAACACATTCGTAAATACTACACGAAAAAGAAATAGAAGTTCACCTGGCGAAATGAAATCGATAGCCGCCTTGACGCAAGACGATATATTACAGACTTGATGTGCACACCCGGCAGGAATAAACACCGCATCTCCTGGCTTCTGCCAGATCCTATACGGCACAACACCGGTTCGCTTCCTCAGCAAGATGAGTTCCGGATCCGTCAGGTAAAACACCTGTCTATGAATCGGATCATCAGTCGAGAACTTCGGGACTACTTTGCTGCCCTTTGCCTTCTCGCGCTTAGCTGCGAGAAATGGGTTGTTGTAGAGCACCGGATCCTCCTGCTCGCGATCGATGATGAACTGCCGGACCTTATCGCTGTCTTCGGGTTTGAAGATATCCCAGACCGCGCCGATTACGTCCTGCGGTCCATAACTGTCGACGCCCGGCACGTTCTTCAGCTCTTCCGGAGAGCCGTTCGGAACTGCATATGCCATGAGGTTGACTGCGTCGGTGACGTCCAGGTGGAGGTTGGTCGTCCCGTGGCCGTTGGGACCGTGTGAGGAGGCATATGCGTTATACTAACATGATCAGCAACTAGATTTCAAATCTCTCTCTCATACGGTTGAACCTACCATCTTCGGACCGAGATCAGGTGGGTTAAATTCTCTAGGAAACATAGAAGCCAGATTTAAGAATCCCTCTCGTCTTGTATAAATAGGAAAGGGCAAAGCCTGCTCAAAGTCTTCAAACAATTCTGGACATACGTCCTTAAAATCACCTGTAGTTGGCCAGTCCTTGAGCTTTAGGTTGACTTTGTTCTCGTTGAATGTTCCACTGCTGAATCCTTCGAAGAAACCACGAATGCTAGACTCAACAAGGTCACCGGAATTACCGTCAACTAGCATGCATCTGTCCCTTCCATACTTGTGGATGAAATATAGGTCCGTCCACGCGACTTTGAGATTATTGCCGACCCCGTGGATAACCATAGGATGACCCTGAGTCCATATACTGTGGAAATCCTCATCTGATAATGCCCCGCTTTCGTAATATATAGCACTGTTGTAACTCACGACGGTGTTTTCGTCTGGTCCAGTTGCCCTCGAGATATCGGTCTCCGTCATTACAGGAGAGCTTCTGCCGTTTTCTTCCTTTACGGCAGATTTCGAGTCTCCTGACGAGAATGATGGAACTTGTGGTACACGGGTATAGACGCTGTTATGTAGTTCTTGTATATCGCCAGGCATCATCCTTGTGACCGGAATAAGACAGTTCTGATGATGTCTGTTTCCGTATGCGCAGAACTCGAAAACGAACCTTAGTGTATTCCGAACCAGTTTGCCGCTATCTTCGCCGAGACTGTTCCAGTCATCGTAACAGTCCAGACACATCTCGAGGCCGCAGTAATAGCACATATACCGCCCTGAGAAAAGTGAGGTCCCGCATATGTCGCATAATGACCGATATCCCTCGCCTTCTTTCGGGACAATCCGCAGGAGCGAATCTTGCCGCTCTAACTGTAGTTCTTGATCCAACATAGCTGCAAACGTGGGCGCGATGCTGTCGAGAACGTAATTTATGTCGTCTACCGATTGTGGCGGAACTGAAAACTTAATCTTCTTGAGGTAGTCGGCTTTCCATATCCTACCGCTGTATCCATCGCCCTCAGACGGGATCGTCAGATTTGAATGGTGGTCGCTAATGAGATTGAGCTGATCGCAGAAAGCATAGTCCGGATCTTCGCCTTCGTAATACGGACCGCTGACGTCTTCCTGGAAAACGCGCACACCGATGAATCGACAGGCCCCCACACCCGATTTCCGACGGGTGCAGGCGCGACACCGTCGGATACCCACGTTCATGCTCTGACAGTTCTTCGCCTGAACGAACCAGAATATCGATTTGTCGGGATTAACTATGATGGGTTTGTCGTTCGCAAATTGTCTGCCGATCAACATCAGTTCTCCATTAATCACGATATTTGTAATCACCACCAAAGCAACTCACGGTCGAACTTGAGCAGCCTTCATTTTTCTAGCGGACTCCTTAGATTTTTTTTTCTTCTTCGAAGTCTTCCGCTGGTTTCCACCCCACGCGTAGTCGTCCGAGTCTTGCGACTCGTCCCCAACGTCTTGATCCGTCGGCGAGTACTCACTATATTGTCTCTTCAACCCCGCATCAGCAGGTGATCCTATCCCACCGATTGGGCCAGCCTGATTCTGGAAATCAGGGATCTCTGTGCCGGTACCCTGCAGATATGCGTCGCCTCGGTTGCCGAACGCAGCGGCTTCGAAGAGATTCGTTGTCGCATAATAGCTGCTGCTGGGCTGCGCCATGGGTAGAGCCGTACTCGCGGACATAAGATTCGGATCGGTAAAGATGGGGTCGATGCAGAGTGAATTGGGGTCGAATGATCCTGCCTGGTTGGCAGTACCAGAGACGTCGCCGAAGCCCGCGGAGCCGTTGGTACCATAGAGGCTTTGGGAGTTGAGTGGCACAGCAAGGGACATTGTGTCGGAGGCGTCGTAAGGAGAAGTCTCGGGGAAGGCCAAGGCGGGATTGCGCACTGGAGTGGCGGCAGCGGCGGGCATGGCGGCGTTGTAGTATTCTTCAGACGTCGACCCGCTGATGGCGTTGTCTGTGGGAGCGCGCACATGAAAGCCCGAGACTGAGGGCGGAATATTGTACGGATCCCCCATGGTGGCCGATCCGATAGAGGTCGCCTCGAGAGGAGACCCCGCGGCTAAAGGAGCGGATTGCAGTGGCGGACGTATCAGACGGCAAGCCCAATAGGTCGGAAACGGCAGATGTATAGTGGTAGTAAGGTAGTATTACACAGTAGAGGTTCGCGTGTTGAGATCGACGCTGGACGGTGGACGGTGGAGTTTGCGGTGTACGGGAAGACGATGATGTCGTGGTCGCGAGCTCTCCCCGGGCCCTCGTCTGTATGTGCTTTTGCTGCGATGAAGTGGGGGGGAATCAGCTCATGGCCTTGTCGGTGCGCGCGCACCGGAGCTTCATAAGCCCTAACTACAGTTTGCGCGAGCTTTACAGCTCAGATCCACATCTATTTGTGGAGTTGTGCATCTATGATAGCATCGTGCATGGAGCGGCGCCAAAATAGAGGTCATCGCCGTGGTTTGTCAGATGCAACTTCCAGTTTAGCCACCGCCCTCGTTTTATGAGCATACAGAAATAGACTGCATTTCCTACACTACTAGCCAGCCTGTAGTGAGAGAATAAATTTCATAATTGTTAGTGCGTAGGCAGCCAATTACTATGGTAGAACTAGAAAAGTGACGAACTCGTCTGAAGTTGTAGGGTTTAGGGTCATTCAGCAATATACGCAGGGGCTGCACTGTACTGAGTTCACTTCCACCGTGTTCTTTAGGAAGCATATGCGAAGTTGGCCGGCGCCAAAGCTACATAGATACCAATCTCCACTGAGACGTAATCATAGTCCCCGTCTCTATCAGCTATACACCCAGCTAGTCGTTGGCGTTTATACATTGTTTCATCCGATATATACATAGAGAGATATTGAGAATGTCTGAACAATCGTCGTCCGATGTGCCTGCCGCGCGTGGTGACGAGATTAGGATCACTGTCAAGTAAGTCGTGTCCAAATTCACCCCATAGTTGACTACGCCACAAGCTTCAACTTATAATTCACCGAGACGATTGGCGACTCTATGATACAGAAATGAATGACGAGTCATTATTACGCCATGTTGACTGGTGCTTGTGGGCGTCGATAATCGTCCTTCGACAATTCCTAACCACCCACGTCTGATTTAGGTCCTCCGCCGACCAGAAATACACGGTCTCCGTCTCGCCATCGCTCCTCGTTTCAGATTTCAAGCAGCTGCTCGAGCCACAATGCTCCATTCCTAAAGAGCGCCAGCGATTAATCTACTCTGGCCGCGTCCTGAAAGATCATGAGAACTTAGCCACATATAAGATACAAACTGGGCACACAATTCATCTCGTCAAGAGTGCTGCTCCTCCAGCTTCGTCTGCCTCTAATGCGACGCCAACTTCCCAGTCTTCTACCCCCGCAGTTCCATCGAATATAGCGGCTGGCCAAGGTGCAAGTAACCCGCTGGCTGGATTGACTGGGGCCAGATATGCTGGTCTTGCCCAGCTGCCGAGTGCGAGCTTGTTTGGGCCCGACGGAGGAGTATGTCCATATCTTCATTTATAGTCAAAGGCGCTTGTTAACCATGAACATCTAGATGGGCCCACCTCCATCAGAAGAACAGATGTTACAAGCCATGTCGAGTCCCATGTTCCAACAATCACTCAACCAAATGCTACAGAACCCCCAAATGCTGGACTACATCATCAATTCTTCACCGGGTCTCCAAGGAATGGGCCCCCAAGTCCGACAAATGATGCAGAGTGAGCAGTTCCGACAGATGATGACAAACCCCGAGCTCATGAGACAGATGATGGCTATGAACAGAGTGTTCGGCGGCAGCCCTCTTGGTGGAACTGGTCAGGCGAGCCAGGCTTTTCCCGAGCCAGGCCGGACAAATACGACGACAGATCAGACAGCGTCTACTACCGATACAGAAAATGCTTCGCAACCTGCGACGAATTCCACCACATCTGCCACGAATCCTTTTGCTTCTCTGTTCGCTGGCGGTCAGCCAAATGCACCTGCAGCAGGCAATCCTTTCGGTGCACTGTTCAATCCTGCGATGTTTGGCGCGCCACCCCAGGACGGTGCCAATAATGGAACTACCGGCCAGAACCCTGCGTTCAATCCGGAAATGCTAAGTCTGATGCTGGGAGGTGGAGCGGCAGGGGCTCCTGAGGATAACCGACCTCCGGAAGAGAGATTTGAGAGCCAACTACGGCAGCTTAACGAACTGGGATTTTTCGATTTTGACCGTAACGTGCGCGCATTGAGGCGAAGCGGCGGTAATGTACAGGGTGCGATTGAAGCTTTATTGGACGGCGCTGTTTAACTATTTGACGCTTTGGTTTGAATCGGTTTCTTATTGTTTGAAGCTTTCGCTTCGGTTTATTTTGTTCTATTTTTGCATGTACGACGGTTTGTCGTCGGAAATCAATAGGTTTATCGATCTCTGCGCGGTATTTTAACCTCTAGAAAGATTACGGACGCGTAGAGTTTGTATTAGAGAAAGTATAAACGGAGTCATGAGTACCCTATGCTTGTGTTGTACAATAAGAGTTTACACTGTTCTCATTACTTCCTAAATGCACACAAAGAAAATTTGTTCTGTAGAGTCTTGAGACCCAAGATAACGGATCCAGAATTGGATATGGGCTTTGACGTTGCTTGGGTGATCGTTTGCCTGTGCTGCGCCATACAGAGATTTGAGCGGTTCAACACTGCGACGTGCGCGCTAAGCTCCCAACTTTTGTCATCGAGCCTCTAGCTCGTGTTTCTCGATCCCGTCCAAAGCTGCACTCTCGCAATTCTAGTTCATTGTTGATGATCAGAGGGACTATTGCTACAGAAAGCGAATGTAATTTCACGCACTACTAATGTCACAGCCTATTAACACATCTCCGGTGACCCGGAGAAAGTCTATTTTCAATACAGAGGTCATTCCCGACCCGAGAGCGGCGCAGCAGCAGCAACAACAACAAAACCAGAGCTCGGGCTCAGTGCAACAACAGCGACCGCCATATGTGAGACCGGGCTCTTCAGTCTCCTCGATTGCGTCTTCTACACTGTTAGACCACCGGGGCTATCAATCGTCGTTTCAGCCGAGTAGCAGGATTTCCAACACATTTGCCAATGATGTCACGAACGACGACTTTGACGGTGACGATGCGATGCCACTGCTAGGTCATGAGTCGGCTGCGACCCTTGATAAGAGGAATAAGCAGCGAATTCGACGCGCAGATAGTATTGCGCATGAGCACGAGATATCTCCAGACAAGTTCATTTTGAGGGACAGAAGGAGAAGCAGCGCCAGTGCAGTTGGGAACGACGAATCTGCCATAGCTGACACATCAGCGCCTAGTAACGGCAACGACGGGTATCTCATCGACATAGCCGGTCCCACAGCGATATCTACAGGCGTAAATCTCAACGAATATGACTCTTCGTCGGCACCGCGGTCTAGGAACATCTCGTCGGCGTCGCTTGATGACGTTTGTGTGCCATTGGAATCTGCAGACTTCTCAGCCGGGAAGCGGAAGGTCTGGCCTGATATCGCAGCCTTGGTTGACTGGAGTGAGACAGAACGGCAGTCCAGCGCACCAAACTCTCCAGAGCTAATAATGGTCAACGGTCGTCCTCGCTTCAAGGCTAACGAAGGTCCCTCATACTTCCTCGAAGACAACACTGCATCTTATCAAGAGCGACGGCGTGGTGGCGGAGGTAAATCGGTGCATGGAGGAGGAAACTCGACACCGTCCGATAGGGACTTTGGGTACCCGTTTAGATTCACATATTTTCGCGAAGATCTTGAGAAAACGATTCATTCGCAGTCAATTTCAGGCTTGCTCGGTCAAGGTCTCTCCTTCAGCGAACTATTTCCTGTGAGCTCTGACGTATCGCCTTCATCTCTCGCATCAACAACCATCCACTCTCCTACTACAGAAGAAGTTCCCGAGGTCCTCGGTCATGATGAGAAGACAGGCGGTCTCAAGGTCCCGGAGGATTTCCATTTCCGTTCACAGTCTACCCCTCCTGAGAATCAACGTCGCCAGCAATATGACAGTATCAGATCTAATAAGTCACCGCTGAATAGAGGCACATACTATGAAACCCCCGATGACCGCGACAGGCCATACCCATTCTGGTTGGACATTATGGACCCGACTGACGCGGAGATGAAAGTCATTAGTAAGGCTTTTGGGATCCATCCGCTGACCACGGAGGATATCTGCATGGAGGAGACGCGTGAGAAGGTCGAGCTATTTAGGACATACTATCTCGTTTGCTTCCGCAGCTTTGAGATCGAGCCCCATTTGTCTGAGAGGGAGCGGAGATCTCGATATGGAGGCGATGCGCCACGGCGGAAGCGGAAGACCAATTTCGGGAAGAAGGGCGACTTGGTCCCTGTAAATATGTATCTAGTGGTGTTTCGTGATGGTGTATTGAGCGTGAGCTAGCATTTAGTAGGTTTTATTGTGTTCTTGCGAAATTAACAATTCGATGCTAGTTCCATTACCGGCCTACAGCACATCCTGCGAACGTCAGAAGACGAATCCGCCAGCTGCGCGACTATGTTATCGTCTCGGCCGATTGGATATCCTACGCCATCATCGACAATGTCACTGACGGATTTGCTCCGTTGATTCACGAGATTGAGGAAGAAGTCCAAGATATTGACACCGAAATCCTTGAGATGCACTCAGGCGACCTATCAGACACAAGCGATGAGGAAGACTACGATCAAGATGATGACCTCGGACACAAGCTGCGCAGACATCACGACTCTGACAATGGGAGTATTTTTAGCTCGCGCATGAAGGAAAAGTATGATGTGCGGAACAAGGGAGACATGTTGCGCAGAATCGGAGAGTGCCGAAAGCAGGTGATGAGTATCATGAGACTCTTGGGGTATAAGGCCGATGTTATCAAAGGGTTTGCGAAGAGATGTAACGAACAGTGGGAAGTCGCGCCACGGAGTGAGATTGGTCTATATCTTGGCGATATCCAGGGTGAGTTTCAGTCTTGTCATCCTTGTGGAGTGCAGTGTCTGACATTATTGTAGATCATATTATTACCATGGTGCAGAACTTGACGCACTATGAGAAACTTCTTTCTCGCAGTCACTCTAACTATTTGGCCCAAATCAATATTGAGATGACACAAGTGAATAACGATACAAATGACGTTCTAGGGAGGCTCACTATTCTAGTATGTACTTGGATGTTGGTTTGGCTAAGCTTGCTAAACGCTGTGACTGACTGGTGTTGTCCAGGGAACAATTGTGCTTCCAATGAATATCATCACTGGTCTCTGGGGTATGAATGTTTATGTGCCGGGCCAGGAACACTCGGGATTGGTCTGGTTTTACTCAAGTAAGTTTATGCCATACAATTCCTTCTGCCAGCGGGATTATTGACGTGTTCCTATCCTATTTCAGTTACAATTGGTCTCCTCATTTTTGGATTCTCGTCGTTTCTGGTAGCAAAGAAGATCTATGGTATCGCTTAGTCGCATACTCAAGGTGCACAGATTGAACTATTATTCGTGCCGCCGTTTCGTATGTTTTGGTACAACTTTGATCAGTATATTTAGATATTGGTATAGACAGTGTGGTGTTCCTTTGTATTTCCGTTCCTTTTGATGTCAGCGACTACATACTAATAATTCTTGTCTTGTTTGAGACGCAAATTCACGCGTGAGGTTGAGGATGAGAATTTGGCGTGGTGTCTTGATGTGGGTATAGCTGTGGGTCTAGCGGTCGTTTGAAGCGCACTTCGTTGTACTTTTATCGGGTTCCAAAGAATTAAGCTGTGATATAACCCATTTGGCCACATTTATCAGAGAAACCAGTTAAATAATCATTCAGCCTCTACAGACGTGATCTGAATCCTCCATATATAGCATCGTAGAGTTGTCCACGATTGTTTTGGCCGATTATGAAGAATCGATTGGGTCGATGGGTGTGGCCCGATCAAGATCCGATTTCGACACGATCGAAGCTCTAATTTCGAACCATATCGAGAAGTCGCCTCACGTTTCAAAAAGGGGTAGGGTTGGCAGTGTTGTGGCTGGAGTGACCAGAATTGGGCATGTGGTCAGCCCCCGTTGTCATGTTACAGGTGGTGAGGCCATTGCTGTCTGATAGGGTCACAAGCGGGGCCGTGGCGGTGCTGTCTCAGACGCCACTGTGGTCGGACATCACAGGTCACAATATGTGAACGGCCCGGGGCGGCCGCGCACGGTGAAGTCACAGTCTTGTGACGGCTTGTATCTGATCACAAGGGAAGCAACGTGATTCTGATCACTAGGCTGGTCGAGCCTTAACGGCCGCACCCGCTCACCCAGGCGAATGGCTCTGCCGTCCCCGACCGGGCTATCCTCACCGCCTTTTCCCTGTCGCCGCTTACAATCAACCCCCGCCTACCATTCCTTCCATAGTTCTTTAAAGGTCTATTATTACTTCGATTAATCTGTCTCATAATTGATCTATTTCGTCACAAAGACATCTACTACTTCCTTCGATTGAATTGGCTGGCTACCACCCTCTTCTAGGCAACAACAATGAGCTATCCATTTCATGGCTATACCCAAACGGGTGTCCCGTCTGTGAGCTCGCGTATGTCCCCCTTGTTGTTCTCAGGGATCAATTAGTTCTTGGGTCTAAATTCGTCGACAATGATCATCTAAATCTCATCTGTACAGACTTGCTAATAATGTTTTGGGTTAGTTCTCCACTCTCGCGCGAAATTTGATGCCGGACGGGCCTTCGACTTCGAAGACGACATGGAGTTCTGCCCTCTTTCTGAAGAAGAGTTTCAGTCTTCGACAAGCTATTCTTCCGATCGATCTTCAACTTCGGGCTCGCCGGATTCGTCACCACTGCAGAGCCAGATCCGACCAAGCAATGGCAGTGTCTTCGGCCAGATGTCCCCTGGCATGTCGCCCGGCCGAACCGCACCCCGTATCCGACGTGCGATAGAGATTGTCGATCCAGCTACTGGCCTAAAAGTCGCTTCGCCTCCTCTCTCCTCTCCAGCGAAGATGTCCTACCATATTGCACATGCCAACGGCAGAAGAGCCTGGTCATAGACCTGACAATGTTTGATCATTGAGTTTCTGTTGGTGGAGTTTGATATGTACAGGAAATGTGTATTTTTGGATAGGAGTTTGGTCTACGTTAGCTCGTGACTGGGGGTCTGTTATTGTATGTTAGTACGGTCGACAGGGCGTCAAAGTTGTGCTTTTCGCTTTTATATCACGAACGGGTCTCTTTGTGTTTGGTCAATGGTTACCGGTTTTCATTTATATTTAATATCGTGTGTATTATTTATGTGAATGTGCGGCTTTGCAAGCGGTACGTATATACATGACATTCGAATTTCTCTCTTGGATTTGGCTGTACATCTAGATTCATGGGTGCGATTGCGATACGTATGTATAGAAGTGTTCGGCTTGTAAGATTGTGTTTCTTCTTTTTATACTTTGTTTTCTTTTGAGTTGATCGAGCTTGTCGGTTTATATGGGTGTCTTGTATATGTACATATGTATAAGCTGCGTAGGTTTGTTATGTTGTACCACCTAGGTTGAGAGATATTCCGGAGTTTCGTTGAAATGATATCTGGGGCTTTGAGTGTTATCTCTGGACGCTGGCATTGTATGCATAGGGATCATCGGGTGTAGAAATAATTAAATTCAATAATAATGTTTATCTTATACTTATTACGGTTTGACGTTCATATTGTCATTGGTTTGTCGAAATAGTAAGTTTGATGATGAAAGTAATCAAGCTAGTATCCAAAACCACTGTATAAATATATGGCAGTATACTCCGCAACATTGACAAAGAAAAATCTATACAGAAAATAGAAAACAAGCTGAATGCACGCTCCAACGCACAGATGATACAGTAAATCGAAGGACTTCTTAAGAGTAAATTAAGGAGTAAGCGCTCAAAACACAGCTTGCAATGCCCGCATTGACACGATAACAAACACGCCGCAAAAAACGGATGGCACAAGAAAGAATAAAAGACATAACCTGTTTCCTTAACATACTAAACTACCGACCCGAAAATGTGCGCACATCCAAAGTACAGTCAAGCTGACTGAAATGCACCTGCTGATCCTGTACAATACAATGTCAGTGGACGTTCTTTATGAACACCAAAATGAATGTACTACACCTACACTTCAAAATGATGATAAGAACCAGTAACACCACAATAAGAACGACGATCGTGACGAGAGATCCTGCAAGATTAGCATGTGGCGACAATGGCCGAATAAAAAATTTATATAATATACCATTCTCTTTGGCCTTTCTGGACACTTTATCCAGTCGCTTCCTAGCACCGTCAAGTCTATGCTGGCCCCAATCCACTAATCTATCCACGTCCCCGAGGAGCTCAATATGTGAATCCAGCTCATCACCGATCTGAATACTTAGTTCTCGTTGTCGGGATATGGATTCTGAAAGTCTATCAAGAGAGTCGTCCTGTTGCTGCATAATCAGCTGCTGCTGCACTAACGCTTCGTTATTAGATACGCTATTTCGAGCATCGTTCGCTGCTTCGCTTAGCGGGTCTGGCGTGCTCGGCTGCACGTCGACGAGATTATCGCTGAAGCGCACAGTCTTCGGGGTCTTTATGCGTGGGTTCGACGAATTTAGTAAGAGACTCCTAGAAAAAATCAGCATAATGAACACTTTTTCCAAGAGATGTACGCATCACCGTATTACCTGGAAGAGTTGTAGTCGTCATTTGCTGGATAGGCAAGGGAAGATCGCGAAGAGTTCGCGGATACACGTGGAATTATCTTATTGGCACCGCCGTCTTGTAGAAGAGACAATAGCTTATCGAACTGCTTCTGTAGCCGTATTAATGTGTCCTCTTTCGACTTCAGCGATCGAGATGAGCTATAGCACATCAATCAGCTTTCATTCCAGAGCCAAGATTGTGACCGCGCAAGAATCTCGCATGCTCAATAATCGCGGCATAGTTGATCCAACTTACACAGCTGAGTCTGTCTCCGCGATTGTCTGCTCTTGCTCTAAGGCTCCTATGCCGTCCTTCAGCGACAACAAATTCCGTTGTATTTCGGATTCCTCGGCTGCTGATGGCTCCAAGTCCAGACTTTTGAGGCGGTTGAGTTCCAGAACCGAAACGAGAGTGGTATCCGCTAAAAGCAGGAGGCGACTTGCATTTGATGAAGCCATGTTGTCGGCATATATTTGAACGTTCCTAGCGCACTCCAAGTATGTACTGACAATAGTCGGATATCGAATATCAGCTAAGAATCGCGTAACTGGGAACTCGCGTCTGTTCCTTCTTTATCGGCAATGTGCAATTGCACTTTAGCGGTGGTGTATACCACTGTAAACGAGCTCTCCATGCGAGAATAGCGGCTTATCTACAATGCTATTGAGCCACGGCATATATGTCTTGGTACGTGCGCATTCTGCACCTCTCGCTATGAAATGGAAGTGGCTATTCAACGCCATCATAGGGCTTCGAGAAGTCCCAAATTCCATCGTGGTCAGTTCCGTTCGTCCTAAAGCAGATCTTGATTTCTCTTTAATTTCAATTTGACGATTTAATTTTGTGTTATTATTTACTATGCAGTATATGAGCTCTAAAGAAGTTTTCAGCTTTGAGCCTGACATGAGGTCTCTTCTTTACGTGTCATTGAACGACAATCTCGTCTGTCCCATATGTCGCAGTGCACTCATTGATCCTTGCGACACGAAGTGTGGGTATGTATTTAGAATACATTCTAAAAAGTATTCAGCGGATTAGGTTCTTGCTGATTTCTCGAGTCATACTTTCTGTTCGTTGTGCCTTCACAGAGCACTTACTCTCTCCGAGAAATGCCCCGTCGACAGAGGCCCTCTCACACACGACGACATATGTCCTTCCCCGAAAATAATATCGAATTTGGTCAATGAGCTCTCGGTATACTGCCCAAATGCGGATATTGGTTGCAAGGTCATAACGCAGAGATGTCTTCTTAGGCATCATCTGCGGGACACTTGCCAGTACACCTTGGTCGAGTGTCCTTCGGATGAATGCACTGAGCTGATCGAGCGCAGGTTTATCAGTCCTAACTCCGCCAAATGTTACCACCAATCACAGGACTGTCCTGCCTGTAGGGAGAGTATTAAAGAGTTTGAATTCGAGGTAAGCATTTTTCTTGTTCTATCTTTTTCCTCCTAGTTTGTCGAACTTGTCATCGCTTCCTTTTTTCTTACTAACCTGCACATCGAACAGACTCACATGAACGTCTGTACTGCCAAGTCGGTTCGATGTCCTGATTGCTTGCAGGAGTTCCCATTGTGTGAATTAAGTGGGCATATCGATTCCTGCGACGACGCTATCGTATTATGTCCATCCTCTAAGTTCGGTTGCCGGTGGTCCGGACGAAGGGAAAAGTTAGGGTCGCATACGCCCGAATGTATCTTTGTTTCGTTAGCACCATTCCTTGAGAAACAGGATGAGCGAATATATTGTCTCGAGCAGGAGAATAAGAACTTGCGGTCACAGCTGGATAGTATACAATTGGGTGGTGTTGGCCCGAGTCCGATGTTTGAGAGCGATGCGTTCCATATCCTTACAGAACATGATCGGTTTCGAAGCGAGCTTGAACGACTTTCAGAACAGCTCGGAGAATTGGAGATACGACAAAGTGTAATGGTCATGAACGAGAGCTTGAGAGCGAAGGACGAGGTGCAGACAGTACGTGCCGCTGTCAATGGCATTCGACATCAGATTCATTTTCTGCTTATGGAGCGGAGGACCTGGGCTCTACAGAATTTCGCGACATCTTCAATGCAATTTTCATCTGCTGCGAATTTGACATCGTCGTCGTCGACTGGGACTAGCTCCTCTGTTCAGAACTCCGGCATTTCTGGTGTACGCGACGACGCATCTGGTATTAGACGCCGAGATTTGGCCCCGATGCGGAGAGAGAGCGAGTCGTTTCGGCAAGATGTCAAACTGTGAGTTATTTGGTTCTATATATCATATTTGTCCTTGGGAGTCCCTGGATTTAACCAGGTTGGTTTTTGTCTTATTTTGGCGTTGGAGGGTCAATCCACGTGTTTGCAGTGGGACGTTAAGCTAGAATAAGTTAATATGGCTTCTGTGTTCGGTGTATAGGTATTCTGTATTGTACATAACGTAAGATTCGTTTTCATCTTTGTCATATGTGTGAACTTTCTTAAATCCAATCTACTATATCATAGATGATACGACCGCCGAAAATACTGCAAACTCTATATACCTTAATATATGATATCATCAAATACTGGGGGAAAAAAGTGAGAAAAATATTACAACAAAACACGAATGCAAGACACCGAAGTCAAAAACAATAAAAATACACCTAATAACTTCTTCCGAACATGCACCATTCCTACGTAAACATTAATAGTGGTTCAATAAAAAATACATTGCAACTTACAATAGCATCACGGTTGCATGCTGTGCACTTCGTCTCGCCCTTGACGATACCCTCTGGCTGGTCGAAGGGAATGCAAAGACTCTTGGCACCCATGGAAGGAGCACGATCATCGACTTCCTCGCCGGTGTCCTGTCTAGTAGATCTTTCCTTGATATCATCCTCGCACTCACCAAGACCGCACCACGGGATCTGAACCAAGTTCTTATTATTCAGAGCAGGAACAAAATCGTCCCATTTGGTGACTCTAACAACGTGAGAGTCGAATTCCGTCTTGGCACGTTGGAACATCTCTTTCTGGATGTCCTCCAACAGTTCAGGAATCTTCTCCGGCAAGTCAGCAAGGCCAATGGCCTCCTTCTGCCCGGTAGACCGCCGTACAGACATGACCTGCTGCTTGTTGAAGTCAGCAGGACCGAACTCCAGTCTCAAGGGAACACCCTTGAGCTCCCAGTCGGAAAACTTCCATCCAGGAGAGTAGTTATCTCTAGTATCGGCAATGACTCGCACGCCGGATTTCTTCAAGGTGGCAGCGATCTGATCAACACCCTCCAAAATATTGGTCTTGTCCTCCTCAGTGGTCTTAACCGTGACACCACAGGGAATAACGACTACCTGGTACTGAGCAACGCGGGGAGGCATAACCAACCCCTTGTTATCACCGTGGGTCATGACCATCACACCAATGACACGGGTCGAAAGACCCCAACTGTTCTGCCAGACGTTGATTTTCTCACCATCATTCTTAGGATCCTCAACTGTGATGCCAAACATTTTCGAGAAGTTCTGTCCCAGACAGTGACTGGTGGCACCCTGGATACCTCTTCCGGTGGCTGCAATGTATCCTTCCACGGTAGTGGTGAAGAAACCGCCGGCGAACTTCTCCTTATCCGTCTTGCGTCCCTTGATGACTGGAACAGCGAGTAGGTCTTGGTAGACTTGCGCGTACAGATCCAGTATCTCCAATGTTTCCTTCTCAGCCTCATCACGGGTGAGAAACGCGGTGTGCCCTTCCTGCCACAAAAACTCACGAGTGCGGAGAAATGGCTGAGGATGTTTGAATTCCCATCGAACGACTGTTCACAAATATTTTAGCTAAACGACTTCTGAAAGTCAGCAAAGAGTAATTACGAACCAGAGTTCCACTGGTTGAGCTTCAGGGGCAGATCACGGTGGCTCCTAATCCACTTGGCATAGTAAGGATACATTACAGTCTCCGAAGTAGGGCGAATCGCAATCGGCTCCTCCAAATCAGTTTCACCACTGCATTTCGTATATCGATAGTTAGACAAAGTCTATATGGATACTTCCATCAAGGCAAGAGCATGCACTCACGCTTTGGTAACCCAGGCGACTTCAGGCGCAAATCCTTCGATGTGATCCTTCTCCCTCTCCAAGATACGGGACGAAACAAACATGGGGAAGTAAGCATTCTGGACACCCATCTCTTTGATTTCTCCATCTAGCCAAACTATTACAAATGTCAGAAAAGTGCGGGTCGCAATCGGAATCAACAAATTGTTATATGTGGTGCCGACCTTGAATCTTCTCCCACACTGAGTACGAGCCGGGCTTCATGATGTAACAGCCAGAAACGTCATAGTACTCTAGCATATCACCCTTCGTAAGGACCTGCTGGTACCATGAAGGGAAATCCTCCTCCTTCGGCGCCGTAATGCCAATCAAGGCCGGTTTTCCCTTCGCTAATTGACGAGCCGAGTTAGTCTCCGATTATTCTACAAAGAAAAACTCGCAAATTGCAAGTAGAACCCACAGTCATCTCTCGATTTCTTAGGAGGCATTGTGCTGGTGATCGTCTTTTCAGTCTTTGTGAAGTTCGCTCAAATGAATGAAGAGCAATTAACCGAAGCTACGATAGGAGATACATACAAAGCCGACGGTGTGGGCACTTTTTATTGTGACTGAGCGAAAAATGTATGTCACGTGTAATAGTCAACCGGTGGTAGCGTAATTTTCAGCCTGCTTAAAGTCTAAAGTCATGACGAGATGTACTTGGCTGCAATGAAGACACCTCAAGACCACATGCGCGTGCCCTGTAGGCTTCACAGTGTGAAAAAAATCCACTGCTCAACGCGTTTTTCAAAGTATTGTGGAACATTTGAGTACCATTCTTTACCATCACAATGTCGCAAGTATTCAGCACTCCGAGATCTGATACATTGTGTAAGTGGCCCGATATGCTTGCAGGATTCTATCACATTCTCTTTGATGATTCGAGTTGTCTAATGATTATGCGTTGGTAGTTCTAAGCGGAGAAAAACTGAGCGGAAATGACATCAGAGATCAGAATGGTAAGCGGATTATCAATCCTTCTTCGCGCCAAATTTTAGTGTCTAATTAATTTAGTCTTGGCTACTCAAGCAATTGCTAATGTCGTGAAATCTTCCCTGGGCCCTGTTGGTTTGGACAAGATGCTTGTGGATGACATTGGCGTACGTATAACGGCTACATTGTGCACCTTGATCTGTGATTCTTATATATTGTGACTTCTAGGATGTGACTGTTACGAATGATGGTGCTACTATTCTGAGTCTGCTTGATGTTGAGCATCCTGCTGGCAAGATACTCGTCGAGCTGGCTCAGCAGCAAGATCGCGAAGTTGGCGATGGTAAGGCTGTAGTTGCGGCTTACTTTTTGAAGAATATGTGTTAAAGGGGACAATGCAGGTACTACGTCTGTGGTTATCATAGCATCTGAGCTTCTGCGTCGGGCGAACGACCTCGTCAAGAACAAGATTCACCCTACTACGATCATCACGGGCTACAGATTGGCTCTGAGAGAGGCGGTCAAGTATCTGAACGATGTTATGAGTGTTAAGGTCGAGTCATTAGGCAAGAATGTTTTGGAAAATATCGCGAAGACAAGTATGTCCAGTAAGATTATCGGAAGGTGAGATACAACGGATTGACGCGAATTCGACTCTGGAAGTATCCTTGCGCTGATTGACGTGAACTTTAGTGACTCCGACTTTTTCGCGAACATGGCTGTTGAGTCCATATTAGCTATCAAATCGACAAATACCCGCGGAGAGGTTAAATATCCTGTCAAGGCTGTCAACATCTTGAAAGCGCATGGAAAGTCAAGCCGTGAGTCGGTTCTAGTGAAGGGATATGCGCTGAATTGTACCGTCGCCAGCCAAGCTATGAAGACCAGCATCCTTAATGCAAAGATCGCATGTCTCGATATTAATCTTCAGAAGGCCAGGATGCCGCTAGGAGTCGGCATCACCATTGAAGACCCTGAAGAGCTGGAGCAGATTAGAAAGCGAGAGAACATGATTGTCCTTGAGCGTGTGCAGAAGATTATTAACGCTGGGGCCAATGTCGTCCTCACCTCTAAGGGTATCGATGACTTGTGTTTGAAGTCATTTGTGGAGGCCGGCGTTATGGCTGTTCGGAGGTGCAAGAGAGAGGATTTGAGACGAATTGCGCATGCTACTGGCGCAACGCTGGTCAGCAGCTTGTCGAATCTTGAGGGTGAGGAGGTGTTCGAACCTAGTTACCTGGGACAAGCGGAGGAGGTTTCCCAGGAGAAGATTTCGGACGACGAGTGCATTCTTGTTAAAGGAACAAAGGCCTACACTGCGAGTTCTATTATCCTTCGTGGTTCTAATGGTAGGAAACGTTCTATTCATTGAAACAAGTTTTGTATCTAATATTGTATCTGTGTAGATTATCAGCTTGATGAGATGGAGAGGTCAATCCATGATTCTCTTTCGGTCGTGAAGCGGACGCTTGAGAGTGGAAGCGTTGTTCCCGGTGGAGGTGCTGTGGAGACAGCTCTGAGCATATATCTTGAGAACTTTGCGACGACTCTTGTAATGTAGCCTCGCAATGTATAATGTGTATCTTGGTGCTAATATTTCATGTAGGGGAGTCGGGAACAATTGGCGATTGCGGAATTTGCGGCTGCGCTTCTTGTGATTCCCAAGACTTTAGCTGTCAACGCGGCAAAGGATTCATCGGACTTGGTTGCTAAGCTACGGTCTTATCATGCCGTCAGTCAAAGCGCGCCGTCGACTGACTCGAAGAAGAAGGGATATAAGAACTACGGATTGGATTTGTGGAATGGTAAGGTCACTGATGAAATGAAGGCTGGCGTGCTGGAGCCAAGCATGAGCAAGATCCGTTCTCTGAAGAGTGGTACGTGCACTTTACAGTTCGTTCAGAAAGATTGCGTGGAACTTCTGCTTACAATTCTTTTTAGCACTTGAGGCCTGCATTGCTATCCTCAGAATTGATACGATGGTCACTGTTGATCCCGAAAGACAGGAGGAAGATCCCCACGGTCATTAAGGCTTTATAGTTTGTAAACGGGATTCGTAGGTCGTATATAAGAATGAGGAGTAAACAAAATCGATTTGTGTACAGTTTATGTAAAGATAGATATATGGGTATTTATACGTCTGTTGCATCAAAGCGAAATTGATCGTTGCTATATCATCACTTCAGTTGCTAAAATCATGAGTACATATCTGATTGAAGCAAATTCTCTAGTGAATACAGGGAACTCTTGCTAGGTCTTTTCGAACGCGCCCATATATACGACTGTCAAAGTCATTCTCGCAACGCGCACAGATGGAAGTATTGTAGAACAGTGGTATGTGTTTGACCGTATATACTGTGCCCCGTCCGTAAGTAGGGCGAACGTGTTTCGCAGTCGTAGACAGACTCGCAGACAGTAGTAGCAGTACACTCGTTGCTCAAGGAGAGAGCAGGAGGTAAGCATCGCCTAAGGGTAAGGGGACATATTTATCGTCGCGATAACGGCTGTGCCGGCCAATCACGAACCACTGTGCGTACCTCCATCTACGCCGTGTGCTCTCGCCAGCGCCTGCGCAATACGCTCGCTACTGCACATTTGGCTGCCACTAGCGCTGCGAAACTTAAAGTGCGACTCGATATAACAATAATGCCGTCCTGGGGGGGATTTACTAAACTGTACTTATACTAGTGGAGAACCTTATAAGCTAGCGCCTGCAAATTGATAGCTGATTATCCTGGTCCGCTCACTCGCTCGCAGCACCACAGCCAACGGGCACACTTTCTCGCTCGCAGAGCCTACTCCATTTTCCCCTTCGCTGGCATTCATCAACCGTTACCTTTCTCCGTTCTCACCCCTCCCCTGCGTCTCTTCGAGTCATAGTTCATTACAATGGGTGCCCCAGCTGTTATCGGTTCCATCGCCCTTCTCGGCGCTTTCGTCGTTGGTGGCTGTATGTTTCTCTTCCAGTTCCTCGAATGTTCCCTGAGACCTCATGCCACACCACCACTGTCTGTCTCGTCCTTATCGATACGTTAATTCTACGCGTCGACGATTTTGGTGCATATATACGGCTAAATATTTTTGTTCAGCTAGCTCAGAGTATCAATGTGCATTAGCGGTCGATTGGATAGTTAGATGGACTTGGTTGTGGTTGGGTTCAATGGAGAAATTCTCGACTCTAGCATTAATATAAGGAATGTTATGCTGATAGTATAATTTTGCAGACATGCTCTTCACCGGCTCTGGCGAGGACTTCAATGTTGGAAAGTTCCTTACGACCACTTCTCCTTATACTTGGGCATCTCTCGGAATTGCTCTCTGTATCGGTCTGAGTGTCGTTGGTGCGGCATGGTATGTTGAGCAAATTTTTAGTCTTCAAGAAATCGAGCGCGTTTCTCATCAATGATATGGCTGTGTTATGGCAAGACATATACTGGCGGCTGATGGATTGGTAACCTATTATGAGAGGAAGTTTTAGAGCGCGCTCACCAGTGTATTCGGATTCAAGTTGTAACAACAGTGGCTAACTGCACAATTCCAGGGGTATCTTCGTCACCGGTACTTCCATCGTGGGTGGTGGTGTTAAAGCTCCTCGAATCCGAACCAAGAACTTGATCTCCATTATTTTCTGCGAAGTCGTCGCAATTTACGGTGTTATCATGGCCATTGTGTTCTCCGCCAAGCTCGCGGCCGTTGTTGGTCCGGATTTGTACACTCCCGAGAACTACTATACCGGCTACGCTCTTTTCTGGGGTGGATTGACCGTCGGCTTCTGTAACCTTGTTTGCGGTGTGGCCGTCGGTGTCACTGGTTCGACTGCGGCCATTGCCGATGCTGCTGACCCATCGCTCTTCGTCAAGATCCTGGTTATTGAGATTTTCGGTAGTGTTTTGGGATTGTTCGGTAAGTTAAATCTAAGTCGTTCGAGTTGTATAGATGTTAGGGCTTTCTAACTCGTTTCTTTAAGGTCTCATTGTTGGACTTCTAATGACCGGCAAGGCCCAGGAGTTCCAGTAGATTAAACAGAATCACAAAATATACGGCGAAGTGGACTGAAGTGCGAAGGGGCGGAGCGTTCAGGTGGCATTCCATATTTTCAACGTCATTTAAAAAGAGACTTCTATGAAGTATACATAATTCGATGATGGCATGTTCATTTTTCTTTTATTACTTTCCTATTTTGGCAGAGACTGGTGTTCTTTCTTTTTTTATCATTCGTGTGTTTTGTAAGTCAAATATTGGGTTTGTAGGGCGAATAAAGTTGTGGGATTTATAGATTGAAAATATAACAAATAAGTTTAAAAATCACGATGTGTAGTCCTTACCGTGAGTTGGTAAATGTGGTATGGATCGATTTATTATACAATAAAGAACTATGGTGCATGTTATGCAAAAATATTTGGCAAGTGTCTTATTTCCAATTTGTACGGTTATTGGCTTGACCGTAGCTCATCGCTCAGTCGCGCGAGATAGAAGTTCCGAATATGTGATGGCATGCCACCAAAAGCCTTGGTTATTTTGCTTATCATCATCCGGCCCTCTTCGTACGCCTTCAGATCCCGATTTCCGTACACGTCTCTGCCTGGTGAATAGAATGACGGCTTTAAGTCTCTCCAGAACATGTTAACAGATATGCTCGGCTCGAGCGGTAAAGTCGCATGAAGCCACATAGCAGGGATGAAAATAATATCGCCAGGATTCATTACCGTTTCTATCGGATGCACATTCTCAACGCATCCGTCCGATTCGTCGAAGATATTGGCAATAAGTGAAGAGGAGGCACCGGGCGGAAAAGACAGCTTTGTAACATCCCCTGGAGGATAAAGGCGCACGCGCTTTGATCCGCGGACCTGAACAAGAACATTGGCGGTGACCTACATAGTCCGATTAGCATTATGACATTTATCATGTGTGCAACCCATCCAAGATCCACTTACGTCATAATGGAGCCACATTCCAATATCTGGACTTGATATTCGCAGAGGCGAGGAGAAGGCATTATCCCCGATATATTCCCTCAATTCTGGTGGCAAAGCGAAGTCCTGAGAGATGGTAGGAAAATCTTCTTGAAGATTAGCCGCCTTCGAGTTGGGGTTCTCGGCTGACAGTGATCGCAAGTAAACTAACTCATCCGCGTCTCTCGTCGCTTCACGAGGTTCAAACACACGATCGATGAAATCGCCAAATGATACGTTCTCGTATTTGAAGTTCTTTTTCTGAAAGTTCATATATTTCGCCTTGCCGACGTGAATGCTAACTGCACGGTCAACTCCGATGCGAGCTTTGAGATACTCCGGCGTCCATAGCTTAACACAGTCACCAATATCTGCGTTTTTGACTAGGACTGGAAGACCACAATCGTATATAACCTTCCAATCTGCGATCGAGCGAGGCTCCTTGACAGCAACTTCACTGACGTAGTGTTGACTACCGCTTGCGACTATCTTGATTTCTTTTCGGACATCATCCACTTGAACGGTTTTCGATACTTGTACTTTCAGAGACTCATCCTTCGTAGTCCATACACGCACATCCGAAATAGACTTGTGCCGCAGGACTGCAAGCTCACTCCAACAAGCTCCAAACGAGAAGCACACAGCACCTCCACAAGTCAAGATCACTTCTTTATTTGAAGCCACTTGCATCGAAAATCCAATCAGCATAGGAAATTTCTCCTTATATTGGAAGTCGATGGTCTCGATCTTCTTCGTCTTCAGATTAATGAGCTTGACTGAATCATCTAGCTGAAGAATTCCATTCTGACTCACTCCGCCCGTCAAAAAGAGCGTCTCTTCTTCCAGATGCGAAATTTGTGCCCCTGCTCGACAGAATGTTCCATATTCTATCCAGTCGCCAGTGCAAGACTCCAAAATTACGCTATCATTGCATAGTGTCCATTTGTACAAATCATTATAAATCTCACCGAACCTACCAAACCCACCGAAGACGATTCCGTACTCCCCCACCCAGCACATGCTGGCCGAAAGACGTAGACCCAGCGTCGTTCCACACTTAAGCTCTGTCCATATTTCAGACGACGGGTTATATAGAAGCCATTCACTAGTCCATGTCTGAGAGTCTGTTATGCCGCCAAAAACGATGACTGCACCTGATGGAAGTGAAACAATGGAATGTCTATAACGACTCGTAGGCATGTTTGCCGTCTGCATCCATTCACTACTGGTACGATCATATATCCAGGTATCAGACAATGGCGCTCCAGGAGAACTTCGGCCGCCGGCCAGTAAGATTTTTTCATCATCCAGCTGAGTCATTGCGTGGCACATACGCGGCGACGGTCTAACTGATGGGTCGACGGTGAGCTCCTCAGTGGTACCAGTGGAGATTAGAACGCTTGATGACAGTCTCGTAGTTGAGCTGAGACCTCCGAAATATAGAATCGACGATGAATTCAGTCGAGCCGCCGATCCCCATCGTCTTCTGAGGGAACTACTTTCAGTCACATCTAACATCCAATCCATGTTCTTAGTCACAGATCGTACGGGCCCAACGTCGATTCCCTTGGACTTCTCAGCTTCACCGCCCTGCCCTGCGCCGGTTCTAGCTTCCAGTAAAATATAATGCTGACAAAATAAGAAAAATTCCTCCCATTCATCGAAGTGCTCTATAGATTCGACTCTAATCTTCTCTTCAACGGGTACCCGATTTCTCCAGAAGTCTTGGAGGTCCATCGCGGCCACTGATTGCCATCCTCGGGACTGAAAGCGAATAGTCTGATCCTTAATCGTTGGATAGGTAGTGACTGACTTGATTGGCGTCGAGAGACGGTGAAAGTGATGCAGCATTGTGCGTGCAAATGGGTGACTAGGTCCGGCCGGTAAGATCTGTTCTAATAGGACAAACCTCGCTAGAGGTCACGTTTAGCTTCTCTTTTCTCAGCGCTACAAACCCGATGGCAAGATTATTACTTACAATGGCCCTTGCCAATATCTGACGCCCATTGTATGACATTGTCAGCAGCAACAGTATCCATATATGTCAAGGACACTTCGGCAACAAACAGTAAGTCGCATTCGTCTTGAATGATACCGCATGTATGTAAGGCATCCTCGAAGTCCTTCAAGTTCGATAGATCACAACCCACCGCATAATACGAGTCACTGGCTAGTTTGACGGCTGGGCTCGCCAAAGGGACTGACTTCGTAGGTCCGATAATCTGTCGAAGATCGTTTTCATTCCGTATAACGGTCACTTTAGTGTTTATCAAATCTGGATAGTCTGCGTCCACAAAAATTGTCTTGCTTCGATCCGTGGAAGCTTTCGATAGATATTGGAACGGAAGAGGGTCACTCGAATCCAATTAGTCAGGAACATATGAACATACAAGGAGCGTCATTTACTCACAATCCACATCCCAGATTCACAATTGCTTTTCGTGAATATGGACTTGACTCCAAAAACTGTAAATATATTAGTATCTACAGTTTCAACCCAAAGGGGATAATATTTTGACCTGATTGATGACGGTGTGAATGGCCGCCATTCGGATCCAATATCCTCTATTAATGAGAGGCGCTCGCCTCTGAGGCTTCTTGACAAAGTATCTAAAGAAATGTGCATGCTCGGATGTCAGAGCAGGTATATTCGTCCCACTTTGAATGGGAGATGTGCGATAGTAGAGGCGCTCAACAGAACGCTTCGACACAATCGATGAGCTGTTGGTTTCTTGTATGGCCCTATCACTATTGATCTTGACCTTGTTACCATTTTTAATTGACATGGCTAGCTTCCGATCACTCGTCATCTTAACTACCGATGCTTGTCTTGGATTTGGCCTTATTGTTGTGCTCGATTTCTTGGTGCTTACTCAGTGACCAAAGGCAACCTATAATCTCAGGTCCAATTTGAGTATCCAAATTCACGTGACCGTACGATGTTCTCGATGGCCCCGCGTACGTCTCTGGTTATCTACTACTACGTTTACAGTCTCTCCTTGCAACCTACTGCGAGGTAATTCAACGTGATTCGTGACTTGAAATCTTACCCCGGCGGTAGTAGTCGCAATCGCATGTAGCAAGTTGGGATATGGTCATCGTTATTCCGAAGAAACGTGCAAGCCATGAAAACCCAAAGCTGAATTCTATTATACAAGAGCTACCAAACCACTACGCGGCTTTTTCCTCCGCTAGTTCACTTGTCATTCTTAAATATTCCTGACTTACTGGTATCCGCCTATTCAACGCCATGTGCACTCTCGTGGAATTTTTCCGCTCCTCCGAGTTAAACTTATTCTTAATCTGCCTCCTGCTCCGGCCGGGAAACATCTGAGCAATTAAGCCGAAATCCGTGCCCCACATCGACAATGCGTCATAGAACCTCTTGGTCTCTGCCGCATTCCATCGCTCTACCCGTTCTCTCTTAGACCAAGTCGCGCTATTCACTCGACGAGAGTATTCGTCGGCAGTTTCAATGTCTTCTGGCCGTACATCGGTCCGTGCATCTCTCTCATGTCGATCGATCTGCAGAGATTCCTCGTCTACTATAATTTTGCCGTCCACTATTCGCAGTTTCGGCTGCTGTGCATTATCCCTGAGCATCAAGTTAGCAGAGTGCAAAACATGCTAACATATCTTAATGGCAACTTACCGCATTCCTTTCTCAAGAAGCTTCTCTGTCCTCTTCTTTCTGTTAATTTCAGCCTCCTGCTCCAGTTTTATTCGGTATTCCTTCTCTTCTTCAGTTTCGACTAATGCGTCCCTCTTCTTGAGCTTCTCCCGTTGCTTCATTTGCTCCAACTTTTCGTATACTGTACTCTTCCTCCCAATATGCAGGTCCCGGCACAATTCAGCCATAGTAATTCTCTCCGCGTCAATTACTCGGTCCTCGCCGTCCTCGGGTGATAATGAGCGCTCACGTCGACCACGATGCGAATATGCCAGTGATGCGGACGGCGACGAACGAGGTGGAGAAATTGTTGCAGTCGTCTCGCGGTCCACCGCAGGCGTCACGGGTGCAGAGAGTGCTGTTAGTTCATTCTTGTTCTTCGCTTCATCCACATTCGGAGATGTCACACCAGCGACGGAATTTAAACGGGAGACAGACCGAACCTTTGCTATGGGAATCGGAGTGTGTGGTGCCATTGTGGTATAATCCAATCTAAATACGGGACGGGAACCCGTTTCGGCACCAAAGCCGTAGAAGTATATTAAGAAACTGTGTAGATTGGGAAATACTCGATGAATAGCGTTTATTGGATCAGTCGTAGACTTTGTTTTCGCTTTCGGTTGCTTGGAATTTTCAGTTGCCGCGCAATGGACTTAGTTGCAGCCGTTGGGTTTGGGTCTGAGAAGATTGGGAGGGACAGGCGCCGGCGCAACCGCGAAACCCACACGGTACTCGGGCCTTAATTATGGCGTTGTAATCATCACAGAACAAAACTCGGAAGTCGAGACCTATAATATATATATAAGTACATGTATCAAAATCCACGCTATAATCTTGCGGTCTGTGGACATTTGGTGCACCCTCTACCCAAAGTACATTCTGATTGAGGATACGCGTTTTGAATTCCATCATAGTTACATAATGGCTCCATTTTACAAGGTTTTGTCTAGCGTACGGTTGAGAGAGATTAACCTATCGTTCCTATTGATTCGTGGAGTCAGAGGGTGGTCTCATCTACCTCTGTCAAGAACGCCTTATCGTGGAGTGCTGCAGCCAAGTTTTCGGAGGAGTTATCGGCCTTCAGGGATCATAGTGTCAAATAAGTTCATGACAGGTGGCATTCCTTTTCGATCCTAAGCCGTAACGAAACTGACAGATAGTCATAGGCTACAAGCTTACTTATGCCCTACTTATCAATGGACTCATATTCGTGGTTGCATTCGCTTTGCTTCCGCGCGGAATATCAATAGCGACAGGAAACAGAATAGATCCTCCCCCGTCAGAATGGAACAGCGGCTGGAAGAACAGCTACAGAATCTGTCTATATTCAGAGACGCATGGCAGCACAGCAGATAAACTCCTTGCCGCGTATAAGAAGCTGCTGATAAAGATTTTACGCTCCGAAGGGCTTGAGGTTGACGAATCAAATGTATTGGATTACCCTCTCCCTGAGTTTCAGGAAAAAAGCAAGGAATGGATTTCGGCTCTGGCAAATCTATATGCCAAGTGCGCCAACAATCTCAAGCTTTTAGGCGAGACCGAGAATGCGTTGGGTTCATATTGCAAAAGCTTGTCTATATTCAAGGGCTTCGATGCGCATGTTTCTGCTGTGTGCTGTTGTTTAGCCGAGATATTTACTTCGAAGGGAGAGCTTCCCGAAGCAGAAAAATGGTACAAAATGGCCGTGGTTACTGCGTGCGATCCGAATATTCTCCGCCGTTTTAATATTTCCTCTACAGACGGAGGGTTGCCTTTTGCAGACGATATCTCAGTCGTGCCACTTGACTCCGGGCCTACTACGCAGTTTATAAATGCCGTTGTGGATCTGGGAATATTTTATACTAAGGAGAAAAAACCCGATAAAGCTTTGAGAATATTCCTATCGGTGGCAAGACTTATCTCAGAGAAAAAGGATCAAAATGCTATATCGCTGTATCCCCACTATAAGCCGGAGCGTTGTGACGAAGCTAAACTTAAATATTACGCATCAGAGACGCTGTGGGCACTTGGGCGAGAGGATGAGGCATTAGAATGGTCCATGATGGCGTATGACGAGGCCATGACGCATTTTCTACAAGACAATGAATGTGTTCGATGCGCGAAGATAACGATGTCAAACATAGCTACGATGTACAAGGTGAGATGGGTCCGTGCGAGTTATAATCTGCGTTGACTAACTTGGGAATCAGAAATTTGGTAGGGAAAAGGATTCGGCAGAAGCAGCATTAGAGGCAAGTCGGATTTATCCCATAGATGCAGATGAGCCTGAAACTTGGGTGCCCGGATATCGATTATAAGTAACCCTTCAAATTTTACCTCTGTACAATGTTATAAACTGTATAATATTACCAGTACCGTCCCAAAAGATCCCGTAAAATCACGCAGTCATCGCTGAAATATATTTACAAGCTGATGTTTACCAGGTAGCTCTCTTCACGCCTGGTATCTCTCCATTGTGAACAGCCATTCTGAAGCGATGCTAGATTAAAACAATTCATCAGAACCGTACTTGTAATCCCCACATCATCCCTATAGAAGATAGGACTTACCCTCGACATCTTGAAATCACTCAGTATAGCATGGCCCTTTCCACTCTCAATGCATCTGTTCTTAGGTTGGTTCATCCGCGTAGTATTCGCCATAGTGGCGAGCTTCAATTGCGCTTGTAGACGAGTTCGTGCAGGTAAAGCTGTGTTGTAGGTGATATATTTCAAAGCCAGTCTCTCTGGTTCTGCTTCCGCAGCTTTGAATCGCTTTATGTTATCTCGGACAATGCGTGTGTTTAGAAAACATCCTGGCGTGGGTATTTTCCCTTTCATGGTGTCTTTCTGTTAGCTGGCTAGTCGTGTATAGTCAGGAAGGCCAGGGCGAAAAGAGAGACCTTGCTGCAAAAGGATGAAATCTCGGTAGATCACGTGCCACCATGTGAGACCTAACACTATCAAATTGTTGTACTGTAGTAAATTACAGCATCGCCGCATATTTCAGCATGTACGTGTAAGTTGTCCTGTTCTGTTCGCCCACAGATTTGGTGCGGAATCTGGGGCATCGGGCACTAATCGGGTGCCACAGCACTGGGAACGCCAATACGAAGATCCTACTAAGCGCACCAAATAAAGTGCGGGTTGGAGCGCAATTTACTCTTCTCCCAGCGACTGACCGCACCCTGTTTTTGTTTCCCGTGCCTCCCACTTCGTTTCAGCTTACTCGACCGTAATACACCGTACATTATACATTTAGACATTCCTCGAATTTATTTTAAATTGGATATTCTGCATTCGAGAAGTTTTAATTACAAACATCCCTACCATTCTTGGACTAGGACGGCCAGTATGGAGAAATCCTTAGCAATCTCTGACTCTCTCGTTGCCATTCACGACTTCAATCGCCGCACCGATGATGAACTGACTTTGAGGAGGGGAGACTACATTGAGGTGCTGGAGACCGACGATGGATTCAGCGATGGCTGGTATATGGTATGGTTTTGGAAAATAATCTGCTTATTGCCCCCCGCCATGTCATCGTTGATGTTGCTAAGTGCACCGTAAACGGCTCGACTTACTCACACGGTACCTTTAGGGCCGTAATCTCTCCACCGATCGAACTGGACTATTTCCTTTCGTGTACACTGCTATTAGTACGGTCGACACTACTCCAGCTGTTTCTCAAGCTGCAGTCTCACCAACGGACGAAAGGGGCGTTCTCGCGCAGAAGCATGCAACTATATATGAAGCTTTCAATGACATTGAACATGCATTGTCTGGACTAGGATCTACTCCGAGAGAGGAAATGCCGCCGTCTGTCCTAGCCTGGTCACCCCAGGATGTGGCTAGTCATTTTGCTAGATTGAAATTTGAGCATGCAGTCTGCCACAAGTTCGTTGAACACAAAATCACAGGAAACATATTACTGGAGTTAGAACTCCTACATCTAAAAGAGTTGGATATTGCAAGTTTCGGTACGCGGTTCGAGCTGTACAAGGAGATCGAGAGGTATGTGTGAGACCAGTATTTTTTTTGGCTCCTCCTTGATTAACGTAATAATTTCTAGGCTTCGGCCAGCCAGTCAAGCAGAACAGCAGTCGAATAGCAGAGCAGTATCCTACAGTCATGATGTAGGGACGTATAAGCATCACTCTACCCAGCCTCTGGAGCCGGAAAATCGGTCAAGATTGTCAGTAAGAGACTCCAGCGGACACACTCGACAACGATCTCGTTCCTTAGATATACCTCAAGACAGCAGACATAAGGCTGCGATGCCATCGTTTGATAAGAACTGGCAGCTCCCACAATCTCCGCAAATTCCACAATCTCCACGGTCATCGAAGTCGATTCAAGCAGCGGTTTCTCCATTGGCACCAGCTCATAGATCGACCGCTTCGAAGAGTACAATTGATTTGAACTCAGAAGTGGATCAGACAAGTCCTGGAATTACAAGTTACGACTCTGAGACCGAAGCTCAAGTTACGATTGATGGTTACGTCGCTGACACCATAAAACGAGTGCAAGATAGTGGTGATGAAGATGAGCAATCGTCAGTTGCAGCCCATAAGAAGGCTATGTCATCAAATAGTGCTACTTCGCACGGTTCTTACGTAGAAGAGTCGAGAGCCAGAGCGCGGCATCATTCATTGAATCAGAGCAACGGCACGGATATATCACCACAGACTTCGGTGTTTCCACAAAATTCTTATAAGCGACGATCGAGTCTGGTTTCAATGATTGTGAGCAGCACGCCAGGATCGAGAAATCGCTCGAGTGTAGCTGCTACTGCTGGTGTGATGGCTATTCCATTATCAGAGAACTTATTGAGACAGGAAGACGATATGCCGGTTTCTCCAAATCTTTCCAGTGCCCATATCGATGAGGATGATCAGCTAAATTCAGCTGCATTAAAGGGACGCACATCAACGCATCGGTCGTCGAAACCGACATCGCCAAAGCGAATGCACACCGACCCTATTAAATCTTTTCCGACTTCCCCGGTGTCTAAACGATCGGCTACGTCGTCCTTTCCTACAGCAACACCATTACATTCAGCTTCTTCGGCTACTAGTCTTAAACCGAAAAGATTAGTGAAGCAGAACACAACAGCATTTACCGAAGGCATACAGTTCATTACGCCTAATCAGTCAGCGGCAAGTGGAGAGCATTCAGGTTGGATGTCGAAAAGAGGCGGCAGTGGGGTTGGTGCTTGGAAAGGTCGGTTCTTCGTTCTCCATGGAACACGGTTGTCATACTTTGCGTCACGTAACGATCAGCGAGAGAAGGGTCTTATTGATATCACTGCTCATCGAGTAGTGCCAATAAAAGCAAACGAGGATAAACTAGTTGCATTTTATGCGGCATCTACGGGTTCGGGTCGCTACTGCTTCAAATTAGTGCCTCCAGCGCCTGGGTCAAGAAAGGGCGTGACTTTTACAGCACCAAAGATCCATTACTTTGCTGTTGACACAAAGGAGGAAATGCGAGCGTGGATGAATGCTCTTATGATGGCTACTATTGACAGAGATGATAGTGGTAAGTTAATGCTTCATTGACAATTCATTGTGGATGTAGATACCTGACGCATTATTCCAGTACCCGTTATATCATCTTGTACTACGCCTACTGTCTCTTTATCCAAGGCTCGTGAATTGAATGCTCTTGCGCAGGAAGCCAGGGCAGAGGAATTGCGAGTGAGTCTTGCGCGAGGCAGTAGTGAGTCAGCGTCAACGCTATCCACACCTGACCTGTCCGTCTCCAGTTTGTCGGTTTCCCGGGACTTGCAGTCATGAGCGTCTTATTCGCAAGTTTCTTTGAGACCGGGATCGTTGGATTCAACTTTTCATCTTAACTGAATGTGCTTTTTTCGCGAACACCGCGCATTGTAACTTGAGTCAGACTCTATTGGGAATAATCTAGAGGTCGTATCTGATCATTTTTGGTTGAGCTTATATCACTATTTGCACACGTGTAACACAATTTGGGCTTTGGCTTTGAAGATATGGATTGGAACAGGTTGGATTGTACTATAACAGATTGTGCTGTATTATTAATTAACTGTATATTACTTCAATTAATCTAATGAAACGTTGCAACTATTGAGCGGGCTTGTGTACAAATGTTGACGTTATTATACAGCTCTGCCAAGCTCTTGCTCAGTGACTGTTAGCAACTCTCTCCATCGCATGCCCTTTAGCTCGCAGATCTCTGATCTTCATTATCTTGAGTATCGCGCTTTTCGGCAAGTAGTCTTTGCATATCGTTGTCTGCTCAAAATAGAAATCCCAATCCCCCGTTCTTGTTGTAGCCTTAAGCAGGTGATCCACATTAGTCGCCCAGGTGCTTTGTTTCACGTCCGAAAATTTGAGCTGAAGACTGACTAAATCGTTCCAATACTTTCGCACTTCTTCGGTATGCCCACTAAACCTTGAATATGCCACCAGCAATATCCGGTAGGTGACGATATTCGGTGTTAGCCCACTGACATACATCCCTTCCAAGATTCTCTCCAAGATATCCAGTCGTTGCCATTTGTCGCTGAGACGCGAAAGAAGCGTATTGAATATGGACACATGGATATTTCCTTGTGGAACGAGAGAGTACAGCTTCTGTGTGACATCTTCCATTACTTTAACCGTGTTGATTGTCGCAACAGGGTACGCTTGGAAGAAAACGTCAATAAACGTGATGATACTCAACAAGTAACGATGATTCTTTGTCTTTGAGGCTGTAACGTATGCCTTCACGAGCTCGTATATTTCCATGATGTCTATATCACATCGGAAGGCATTCAAAATTAAATTTCGCATTGTTCCTGATTGAACATCGTAGTTTCGTTTCAGAGCATCGTAGAAGCATTTCGTTGCGATCTCGACGTCGTAGGTGTTCGAAATCAGATAGTTGTAAATTCTCGCCTTATGGTGTTCACTGGGAATTCCCAGCTCTTCGCATTTTTGCCATATACTTATAGCACCGTGGACGTTACCAAATTTTATCCTGGCATATGCAATGGCTGCATACACCAATGTAACCGGAGCAATGTCTAGCTTCTCGTATTCGCTGAACAAGCTCTCGCAAACTTCAGCTCCTTTTCTGGAATCGATGTACTTCAATTGCAACGCCGCGTTTGACTCGTGCTCTGTAGTATGTGGAGAGTACATATCCGCATAGACTTCAATGATGGATGCATATGGAAGTCCCGATTTGATTAGTTCAGGCATATTCTCACAAGCCCAGTCCCATACGTCCAAAGCTAAGGGGTAGATCCCTAACTCTTTGAAGGACGAAATAAGGTGCAGTAACGCTAAGGGTGTGACAGGTGCCGTACCGAGCTTTATGTCGGCGAAGATTGTACCAAGAAAAGAAGAGAACTTCTTAGCGTCCTTATTGGATTTTTCGACTCCTTGATCAAGATCGTGTCTTTGATAGAAGTTCGTCTCTGACCTGATGTTCTGATGTATGGAAGATAGTAGTGAATTAACTTCTTTCTCTGTGATAGCCCCAGATTCTCGCAGATCAATGTATATCGGCCAGGCTAGTCTCACATTGTTGAAATCAAGTTCTCTTTCAAATACTGCTATCTGTAGGTTTCCAGTTAGATTAACGTCAGGAAGCAGTCAACTGATCCACACTAAACCACGCACCCTTTTCTCGTACGTCCGCCTCAATGCAGCCCTCTTTTTTTCTTCAGGAGATTCCCCTGTGTTCCCTTTGCATTTGTATTTGTAATCGGCCCTCGCACTTCGTGCTGCCTTTACCTTCGCTTTCTGCTGAAATGGCAGGGATCCGTGATATCCCCGTACAATCTCGCCGTAGCATCTGGCTGCCATGCTTATTCTTGATTGAAGACTTACTATGCCAAGGCATACCGCTAATTGGCACCGGCTCCCTAATACCCACTTCCTGATCGTTCGAATCGAAGTCATTGGCACAACCGTGGATAGCTTGAGACAGCTGATTGCTACTGGAACTGTTAGCTGGGATTAATATTCGCCCAACAAGCTTTTGCTCACCCGTATTCATGAGATCAGCCGATGCGACATTCAGTAAACTAATATACAGTGGGATCTGTAGATTGATGTGGCCTTTCAAAAGAGCTTGAGTTACTGTATTGTACGTTGTTCGTACGGTATTCGCTAAATATTATTTTCCGTACTGTATTTGCAGTACCTGACAACGCCGAGGAAAAAAAATTAGATGTTCGCAATGTCCCAAGTCCCAATCGCCCATGGACAGGTGAAATCCCGAACAAGACACAGAACAATTTTCCGTCACTTTGCTCGTTCCTCCACTAGTTGTTGGATAGCTCTCCACTACCTCGAACTACATAGTGGTTGAATATGACCGAGATGAATGTATTGAGCGTTGAGCCCAGTGTCCCGGAGGATGTTACTTCGCAGGAAATTGAAGGGCCTGGATCACCAACGTCAACAGCTAGTATTACCAACAACCTGAAGCGCACACGATCTGATTATAGACAGTCCCAACAAGTCAAACGGAGAGAATTGAAGAATGTCGTCTTTGAGGATGTTAATATAGTAGACAAAATTAAACTTCCGAAGGTATATATGTGGTTCAGCGAGGTCGCTATCATCAGGGAATCGAATTACGAACTAACGACATTGATCCAGAAAAAATACTACAGACAGAGGGCACATTCAAATCCATTCTCAGACCATTTGCTCGAATAGTAAGGACTTCATTCTATCCGAAACCTGACCTGGGCAAGTTAACACTTGCTAACATCAAGATAGTCCCAAATGTCCACAGGATATGGACTGGTCGAAGTTGTACCCCGCAATTATGCCACCAAAGTCTGCAATAAAATCGTCCAAGGAGCCAGGGAGGAGAGTTGAAATCGCAGATGTTGGGTGTGGCTTTGGTGGATTATTGGTTTCGCTTGCGACAGAGTTTCCAGATAAGTTGATTCTAGGTACATTCTGTCCATTTGTTCTGATATTCGACAAACTAATCATCTTGGCAACACCAAGGCATGGAGATCCGAGTACAGGTCACCCAATACGTGGAAGATCGGATCATAGCACTACGACAACAACATGCTAAAGACGGAAGGTATAACAACATCGCCGTTATGCGAGCAAATGCGATGAAGTTCCTGCCCAACTTTTTCGAGAAGGGCCAAGTTAGTATTGTTCTAGAGAAGGCCATGTGGACAAAAGATAAACTAATGAATTGAATTGCCAGCTTTCAAAATTATTCTTCTGCTTCCCGGATCCGCATTTCAAGGCTCGGAAGCACAAGGCTAGAATCGTGACGTATGTTGAAACTATGTTGAGTTCAAGTTTGCGGAGTATGGCTAAAAATCTACAGATCGACACTTGCATCTGAATATGCATACCTACTACGTCCTGGCGGTATCATTTACACGATTACCGATGTTCGTGATCTACATGAATGGATGGTCAAGCATCTGGAGGCACATCCACTATTTCAGAGACTATCGAAGGAATGGGAAGAGACTGACGTATGTGTTCGGATTATGACAACCGATACGGAGGAAGGAAAAAAGGTGGATCGAAATAAAGGCGACAAATTCGTCGCTTGCTTTGTTCGTCTCGGAACGCCAGAGAAATTATGTGCATAGAATAATATGTACAGGACTTAGTTACAATGCTCGCAAGCCCCTTGTATTTTCGCAACCATAACGTAGCTCACGACTGTTAACCCTTTAATAAAACTATATCCAACTCGCTAAGCTCTATCTTGTTGACACTTTGGCTGTACCTCTTATATACCTCCAACATCTTTACGTTGCGACAGTTATTCCTTGACCTATCACCCGAGTACTGTTCCAATTTCTGACTCCGCGAAGCCAATTCTAATAGATACTGTGCGCTATATCGTCGACCATTACTATCACCTTTAATCTTCGACACGTCCGATCGATAGAGTTTCTGTATTGCTATAGTTTCGTTCAATACATCTAGTTGAACAGAACATGTCACGAATATACCGTTCTTACTATCCAGAGCTCCGAATAATATATCGATACCATGCTGGGTGGCCCTCAAGGATCT
The DNA here is from genome assembly GCA_003705915.2 of Lipomyces lipofer. Classification (NCBI taxonomy): domain Eukaryota; kingdom Fungi; phylum Ascomycota; class Lipomycetes; order Lipomycetales; family Lipomycetaceae; genus Lipomyces; species Lipomyces lipofer. The sequence goes on along the minus strand of PPJX02000004.1, from coordinate 183,297 downwards.
AGTCGCAAATTCATCAACGCTCAATGCAACCTCATTCAAATCGACGCCACATCTTTTGCCGAAGACAAAGTTCCGTGAATATGTATCACTAATGAAATAATCGAGTTCAATCACCGAAACTCTAACATCTGCTGACGCAACGTCGCTGAATCCATGAAGTTCCATTTCCGACCTGGGAACCGCGTGCCAATACTGGTTATGAGGAATGCTACAAGTGGTATTTTGCAGCGACTGTGGCCTATTTCCTTCAAACTTGCTACTCGATTCATAATATAAGAAGATTCGCGAGTTCAACGAAACAGCAATGATACCAAATTTGTCAAATGCCTCAAAGCTGACCTCACTGATGCCGCCGTCAAACTCGCCTGTCCCCGCACAGATCATGAGGCTCTCCGAAGAACCTTTCCTAAATTCAATTGATTCACGATCAAAGCTACCATTTCGATGAGGTTCTCCCGATTGATTGTTTGAATCGATGACCCAGTTTCCTGACCGAACGTCTTTACAGTCTGTCCACTCCTCACAGCGGAGGACAACTTGCAAGATACAATTATAAGTCAGTGACCAAGCAGAAAATGTCGCCAGTATAGGAAGCTCCACAGCTCCTCCCATACGACGGAATAACTGCTTTGGCGCGGTCGAGTACTCAATAGTCCCTAATCCTTGATTCACGCGCCATAACGAAATTGATCCAACACCCAAGTTTACCGTTGATTCTGATTCGTGTTCAACATCATTTGACGGTATCTGATTTCCTCCTATATTTAAGGTAATATGTGAGATAGGATCGGAAAATAGCGATGTCAATGACTCCTTCGATTGCGAAATCTGAAGTGTAATTAGATAAAACGGCCAAGTCGCGCTGCATCCCAGAACAACATGCTCGACAAGGTATCTCTCAGGATCGAGCGTGAACAATGATACTTCCCGCAGATGTTGCTTCGGTAGCGGAACTGATCTCTGTCGACATGCTATGCGACTGGAGGAGGATATACTCTGACTGCCGTGTAGGTGATCTGATCTCACAGTCGAGGACACGTGCCGTTCGCGAGTTTTGCGCCTTGAGTCATCTAGCAATCTGTTCAGCAAGTAGCGCATTAAATTTGTCGCATAGTATTGACTAAGTATTGACGATCTCTAAAGTTCAATACGCGATGGTAGATATTGTACTGACTAATTATGACTGTAAACATGAACTCGATTTTGTGACGCGTCCACCGAGAGGGCTTTGAACAAGCTTGTGACCGATGATCTGATCTGTGAGCCGTTTGTGAGCAGGGCGGAAAAAGATGAGGGCGCGTACGGTATGAGATTTGCGCGTCACACGGTATTCCTGTACTGGAGTTTTGCGATAAGCCATAGAGTGGCCAATTAGACGGCATGTTTTATCGTTTCGCTAGTCTACAAGAGGGTTAGTATATGCACAATTGATATTTGCTAAACCAAACAAGGTTAGGGCTAACTGTTGATGCGCCAATCCACTCCAGCAACCAGCCCGCTACAGTTTGTATGCTCTCCAGCAATTCTTTCAGGCAAGCCGTTCCTTCAGCCCCCCTTAGTTAGCGTGCCGGAACATCTTCAGTCTTGAATAGCATCATAGGTTTTCGTCATCTCGGATTATCACAATGGCCAACGGGTAAGGACTACTTTTTCTTGTGAATGGGCGTCGGGAAGGAGTGAGAAGGAGTGAGATGGGTATATCGTCGTGCAAGAAGGGCCGTTATCTTTCGCGATGATCGGATACCTTCGTCAAATTCGGCGAGAGATTGGAAACTGCATGCAGTTTTAAGGCCGAATTCTCGAAGTTATCACCGACACAATTGGAGAAATGGAAGGGTTAGGACCGATAACTCTCGTGGAGGATTGATGCTGGTCTTTGCGGATGGCGACTGCTGTGGATGGAGTGGATGGATGTTGTGGAATGGTGAATATGCTTTACTAATATGTTTTTTGTCGTTAGTTTGGAAGTTCTCTACGTTTTGGTAGCCGTTGTCGGCCTTTCGCTCGGCACCTGGTTCTTGACTCCTAAGGGCGAAAATCAAACGTGAATACCGTGTCTATCTATGCTCAGTCGAGGATGAAGACTAACATAGTTGAATTTATAGTGTCTGGAGGAGTAGCATCATCCTGACTCTGACTATGTGCTATCTTATGTATGTGACTACTCTTTTGATATTTTGATATTAAGAAATTGTTGTTCGATGTCATTACTAACGTCACTACTTTAGGTGGGCTCTCACTTATTTGAGTATGTACCAAGTTATAACGAGATATAACCTCATTCGTAAGCAATATGGTTACTAACTAATTCAAGGCCAACTTCATCCCCTTATTCAACCGATGAGAAGCGACTTACGTCCCGAGTTCGCCGAAGGCTACGGCGAGTACATGGGGATGGAATAAGCTCAACGTATGGCTACAGAAGATGGAAGGGACGATGGGTGTTTTTTTTCAAGCATTGGTTTTTAATGTCATTTACGTAGGCGGATGTCAGTATTAGATTTTCTTTCTACCTTGTCGCTTTGGGTTGTACTTTTTGTAGGGTGTGGTTGGTTTGGATTGGTAGAGAAAAATCGCTTTCATGCAAGGCGCATTTCATGATCTTTCTTTTAGTGGTTAATTCATAGATTGTTCGGTCTTCGTGTTACGATCATCTCCATGCTTTTGCCATCGTTGGAAAGACCACGTATGACGCCGCAGAGTTATACAATCGCACTTTCTTGAATATTGTCACTTTTTGATACCAATCGCTGGTCGAGTACCGTGACCGCCTGCGGTTCGATAGTATCGTTGCTTACGACATATGCGCATACGCCAATTGAGTACTGATATTGCGTATCGGCTTGTTTTCACTTCATTTGGCTTTCGTAGTCGGGTTGCAACTCTACAAGTGGAAGTTATAATTATACTCTGCTTCTCTGGCAGCTTGGATGAGTTAATGAGGCGATCTCAGAAGAAACATTAAATGAGAAGGCATCATCTTCCTTAAGTTTGATTGGGATTTTATGGGTTACACCTAGAGTACATCTATCTAACCGGAATCTCGCACCACTGCTGGACGTCCGTGTCAACTATTTTTTCATTCCCAAAGTCAAGCCAAAGCTGCGCCTGTCTAAAGCTTCTCAAAAATCCTTTATTGCTTTGAAAATTGAAAGACATAATGGAATGGTTTGCCTTGACTCTCAATTCTTGGATTCATTCATTCATTTACAGCCTTGTTGACAGTACGTAGAAAGTCAATACCACATACCGCGATTTTAGGAAGGAATAAACACGATTGAACCAGATTGAATGCAATGGATCAATAATTGAGCGCGCTCCAGAGACCGCCCTGTCGAAAAATTTAAATTATTGAGACTCGTACGACTCCAGAGGACAGGCACCTCGGTCTTGATGCTAGGGCTGTTGGTATGACGCGTGATTCATTCATTTTCCGTTGGGTAACTACTGATCTGACTGCCAGTACAGGTGCACGACGTCAGCGGACAGGTACCCTGGAGTACCGTTTGCCGCTAAGCTTGACGAAGTTTAGGGCGCGCGGCTCGCAGCCGAAACGGCAGGACATAAACAAACACAAGCGCGCCACGACAATAGGAAATTGCTAAACATTCTTACACTCCCAAAATCAGGCGACGCCGGTCGACTTCTCCGTCCACACTCCTCACCATGAACAGGGTCCTCACGACGCTTCGACTCTCTACGGCTTAGCTTGCTGCGGGCACGTGTCGTTAAACGCACGCTTTCTGTGCATGTCTCAGACAGCGCGCGGGCCAATTTTTTTTTTTTTTTTTTTGATTTATTTAGTATTGCTTCTGCTTTCGACGCGACAGTCGGCCCGAATTGGTGGCTTCTTCCGCTTGTCATTCTTGCACATATCTGTAACAGTTGGGCCGTAGTGTGTTGTTTTTCCCTTCCATATTCGACTTCCTCTACACTCCGAACCATTTCTATAACATTGGCCACTCTTTGGGACCAGAGAATACATAAGGAGGATCAGTTTTGTTGTTCGACGTCCATTGGAAATCTGCGAGCTGAGTCTGTTTGGCAAAGCCCAATGGTAGGCCCACAACTTTCCTTGAAATACGTTCGCTAAGTTGCAATTGCTCTAGATATTAGCACCTTTGAGCTTTTGAATTAACGAGTTCTCTATCCTTCCGGACGGTATTTGTACGATCTTGCTACGAGCTCTCTGACCTGGCCAATGCGTGCCAAATGAATGAAGAACATATAGAATTGATTAGCCATGTCGAGGGAACATGAGACGAAAATCATGCAAGAGAGGATTAATATCCTTGAGCGAAGGGCCTCGCTTCTCCACGCTGAAAATGTCGCTGCTTTTAATACAAACAGAGAGTTGTTCAAGGTAACGTTATATCTTTGGGTCCAGACTGTAACGTGAACTAATTCTTGCTTTTTAATTTACAGCGCATTCAAGACCTCAACTCCTGTTTAATTGCGTCAGAAAGTTTAGTCGAACGATTGTTGAATGGCACAGATCCTGGCGAGGATCAAGAGTCCGAGTTTTCAGAAAGCGAGAGGGATTCTCATAACTCTACCCCACAGCCTGTCGATTACAATCGGACATACCCCAACAGTCGCACGAGTAGTAATGGTAACATCACAAGTCGACTAAATCGGTTTGAGATACTCTTGGACGAATTCTGCTCGGAATTCGAACAATCGGATAAAGAATGGTTTAGCTCCGACGAGTACAAGAAGTCGGCAGTCAGCGCCCAGTTCTCTATTGAGATCGAGACAATGAGCAAACATCGTCGACCACGGCGGAAAATCCCCAGAAGCAGAACAACCAATACTAGTAATGTTCTTAGGGAAATCGGGCAAACGCCCATATCACCGAGACCTATTCGACAGAAAAATGAGTCAATACCTGGGGTGCCTACTATACAATCACCAACATGTTTGAAACTTTCGCTCGGTACTTCATTGGATCGCAATATGTCATCTCCAACGCGAGCTCATGCAAAGTGTCGACCGAAGAGGCTACAACTTGAGAGATCTCGATTTCATTTGGATCCTCGCCTTCTGCCTCTTGCTCCTGTGTCCCCAGGTACTCCATCAATAAAGTCACCTTACTATGATTCTGATGGACGTTCAATATTGTCGATGGAGACGACCAGAACTGTGCCTCAATTCTCGGGTCATCACAGACATCAATCCTCTCTCACCTTTATGATACCTGCACCACTCGAAGGAGACGACAAAGATGAACTGTCATTCGAGAGCGAGGACGTCTCTTCTGCTACGTTGGAGTCCGTGGATGATCTTCCCGCTCCCACACCTTCTCCCGAGCATGTACGCTCGACAACCAAAGAGAGCAAAGAGAAGTACAGTTTCACTTACGATGCGGAATTCTATCGCGACAGACAAGGCATCGGGCCCGTACGAAATGTCGCGTCCAACGGCAATCTTGAGAAAGAAGCGGAGCACGATAGACCTTCTTCTACAGTCGCAAAGCCAAGTCTTCACCACAGGAGGTCAATGCCGAACCTGAATAGGAAAGCTTCTACATTATCTTTGTTATCAGCAAGTTGTCCAAGTCGAGCTCCGCCGCCGCTTCCTACCTCTGCGATTGCGACTGTGACGAATATATCCACGATTTGTTCGTCGCCTAGAACTGCTGGGTTGTCAACGACGGAAGCGCTTACCACTACTATTAGGAGGTTTGAGGAGCAGCAACAACAGCATTTACAGAGGCAGGCACAACCGCAGCGGCAGGAACTACAGCATGAACATCAAGATGAACTTCACACTCCTGAGCATCAAGATCGACTGCATACCAATGAGCAGAAAAAGCGCGGCGCATTGAGATCTTTATCATCCTTTTTGACGTCAGTCTTCCGTCGTGGTGCCTCAACGGCTCCAACGGCTCCAACGGTAGCAGAAAATGCTTATGGTCGTCAGACAGCAGATAATAATGGCATACCAGTACCGCGATTAGCCGATGAGGTTGCGTCAGGTTCAAATGGCGACGTGAATGGTGACGGAGAAGTTGGGTATGATGACGAGCGGGAAGAGGAAGCTGGTCAAGGCGAAATGCTAGAAAATCAAACCGATCTAGAGTTGCCGACGTCTGATGCAGAACGACGTCCAAAAATGACTGACTCAACAGCGGATACGGTGGATTACGAACCGCCACCGGAGCCATTGGACACAGAAGTGAGCGAACATTGCGCATCTACTCAGTCTGTAATCATATCTGAAGAGGCTGATGGTGAAGTCGACGCTGCTGCAGTCGCAGAAGTAAATGATAGACAGGAAAGAGCATCAATCAAGACCATGCCTACCCTATCGAAACGATCGTCGTGGCTTTTCATGCCTCCGTCGACAAGTCCAGCACTAGTGGAATCGGACGACGCAAAATCAGCTCGTTCTCACTCTCACCGACTGAGCTTGACTTGGATGAACGTCTTCAAGAAAAGGCCGACATCGGCGGACTATGTCTCATTTCCTCAATTCTCGTCGTCTCAAGGGCTAAGAAGTTTCAGAAGCATGTCGGCACTTGATCGTGCATTCGAAAGCAACTCGTCGCATCATAGTTTTTGCAGCATAGCTACAACTGCCGGGAACAGCAATAGAAATCCAGTCCTGAATGAAAGGGCTTCGTTCCTAGATGAATTGTCAGTCGGCAAAAACATATATGGAAGCCAAGATAGTCGAGTGACGCGGAAACTGCGGGAATCAGTGTACTGCACGCCGGTAGATGAGGAGAGTCTGAGGGATGCATTCAACGTATATTTCACATGAAGTTTTCAATTGGTTCCATATTCAAACATTATGTTTTGCATCTATTGTTTATTTTGTACGAGTATTTTGCACTTCTACGATATGCGAGGGTTTGCTTTCTTCCTTTCTTGTTTTGTAGAATTAGCATAGCATGGCATGGGTTTATTTAAAAGTCTCTGTTTTGATACCTGCGTGTTGGCTCATATCAGTGTTAAAACACCATCAACTGTAATGTACAGTACTCAAATCTACTTCAAACTTACATAACATATCAACATTTACAGCTGAATGAGAATAATGAAAAGTCAATGCTCCTTATACGTCCACAATGGTTTCTACCGTACACCAAGCCACTTTCCGTACACCAAGCCACCCGTCTGTCCATGCTAGAAGAGCCAAATACCCAAAAGAAATTTTTTGCTTCACTTCTAATCCTTATCCAATTCAGCGACATTCGTGTAATACTGCGCACTCTGCTCGTAGTTCCGTCTTGGACCCTCCACCGGCTTGACGTTATTGGCAATTGCTTCATTATATGTCGGTAAATTATCGTTCGAGTGTGGCGGTCCAGATGGAGGACCAGACCCCTCAGACGGATCGGATCCGTTGTAATAAGGACTATATGGATTGTAGGAAGAAGAGTTAGAAGCAGTTGCGATTTCATTTGGCGCCATGGTGGCTGCATTTGGCTGCTGAATATATTGCGGCGCTTCTGCGGCTTTGAGTAAAGATTCCGGCGGTTTGATACCAGACCACACTTCGATATCGCAGACGAGCGTGATGAGCTAGTAGTAAAAAAAAGTTAGTTATGAGATAGAAGAATACATTTCAGATGCTTACATCTACAGGACCGTTCGATCCATGCGACAACCCGACATGTATCTCTAGCGAATATGACCTTGCTATATTGCAGGTCTTGAATGTAGGCGGAACAGTATCTGGTAAGAACTTATTCGCCCATATCCGTCCATCAAACTCAGCCTCGAAAACTCCCGAAGTTAGGTTCTGTACATTGCCCATCGGTAACTTGAGATTCTGGAAGCTGAAGACGCCCAGCGCCAGCATGATATCTTTCTGATGCTCTTGAGCAGCCACTAAGGTCTTCGCTAGCAAGTTAACCTGCAGACTCCGCATGACAACTGGCTCGGAAAGCGATTCCTGGGCGCTGAGGAATATCTTTAGAGGAATTGGTTCGAGAGGAACAAGAATAGGGGGGAACGGAAGTCGTGCTTCAATGTAGAACGGCGTGCCTGGCGAGCGAAGAAATGCAGGTGCTTTCTGAGAGCCGGCTAGTGAAAACAGCCCTCTCCGCTTGGGCTGCATACTCTTATTGGCAGGAGTATAATTGAAGCGGTGCTTTCTACGGATGAAGAATTGCTGGGCATTTGGCTCTGGACGTGGCGGCTCTAATGGAAGGAAGACGAACGGATTGAATTCGCGCACATTCATCTTGAAGAACGCGGCTCGCTTGACTGTCACCTTGAAGAAGTACCTGCAATGGATCAGTATTTGACACGAGTATCAGACCACATATATGGCCCGCTTAACATACTTGACGACTGCTTCCTGTAATCCAGAAAATGAAGGCGGCAGCGTGGTGGTGATATGCTGAGCACGTTCGTGTATCAAGTTAGCACCAGCTCCCGATATCGAAAGCTTGGACATAAACCCCGTAAGCGGTGCGCATTTGTTATTTATTGGCAGTTTGAACTCGAACGGATAATAGTAATCGCCAGGAGCCAATGTGAATCCGTCTTTGCCTGTTCCGCCTTTCGCATTGAGACTCCGGACGTCGTCAGGCGGGAATACTGTCTGCGTCATATATAGCACCTGGATTGTATGAGTTTAACACGTCTTCAGGGACACACATTATCGTAAATAAGACCGTACCTTATGCAGTTCGATAACTGTCTTCTTTGAATCTTTGTCTCTCTTCTCAGGACGTTTTGGAACGCTTAGACTTGTTTTCGACACGCCTTCAATCACGATTTTAGATATGATCTCGACCCTTTCATTCTAGCATGACTAAACCTTCTCACCCTCCATCTTAATAGTTATATTTGCAATCGTCTCCTCGGATGTGAGATTGAGGTGAACTCTCCCATGAACCTCATCGAGGCAGGTAAATGTGCTACCATGTCGCCTGTCGACTACAATATCAAGAGGAGATCAGTACCTCAAGTGGGAACAAAATCCGAAACATGTAAATCAGATTCCCCGGGGCTCTTACCTTCAATGACGACTTTGCTAGGCATGTTGACAATCTCAATTTTTGGAGAACAATGAAATCAGTAGAGCAAAGTCTTCGACATTTAGCTTATCCAATTTGTCTGAGATTGGTGGTTCGAAGGTTCGAAGGCATCGCACACGCGGCTGCGCAACTATCAAGGAACGGACGGGCGTCGAGCGAGAAGCTCGACGCGTCATCGAAATATACATTGCCACTCTGCCTACCAAATCTTAGAGGGCATTTTTTTTAACTCAGCCACCCTCCACAATTGATGGCTTGCTCCGCCAGGATCATCGACATTCATATCAATTGTGGCAGTGAGCAAGCAAGAATGTCAGAAAATCAATGGCTAGTCTAAGTCTTCTTCGCGAAGTACTCATTCCGACGACTACGTCACATGGTTACGAAACCAACTTATAACAGGTAATATTAATGTCTTCGTGGTTGTAGCATGTCATGAGCCACCGCTCTGTATCACGTCCGACTCCCAATCGAGATGCAGCAATCCACCGGCGACGACCTACGATGCAATGCCTCTTTTGAAACGGTCATAGGAATATGGTACAATCCGTCAAAATCATGCTTCAAGCCGCTTTGCTGAGTCGTCGTGATGAGTAATATTCCGGCATGTAGAGTAAGAATACATGGCGAAAGTTATCGGACGTCACGATGTATGTAGATGGTACGTAACTTTCACAAATATTTACTATGTAAGTACATTACTCTACTCGAACAAACCATAAGAACAAAACTATCAACGCTTTTTACTTCTTCTCTTTCTTGCCCGCCTTCTTGCCCGTTCCCCGAGTCTTTTTGTCACCTATAGAAAGAAGAGTCAGTAATCCATACCCACCAGTACCACGCGATAACCACCATGAGTCACGTACGGTTCTTCCTCTGTTTCCTTTGTTGTCTGCTCGCCTTCTCGACCTTCGTGGCCTGTCCAATTCTCACGAGACGGTAAGCGGGCTCAAACCTCTTCAAATCGGCGTTACTGTCGTAGATCAAAGCGAAGCCAGTGGACTTGCCGCCACCGAACTGCGTGCGGAAGCCAAAGACCGAGACGGTGTCCTTGTCAGTTTTGTAGAGGGTAGCAAGCTTCTCCCGAATATCGTCCTTGGAGACGTTGGCGATGTTGGGGTGCAGGACGTCGACGACCATCTGGCGACGGGCGAGGAGCGCGTTTCTGAGAAACCTGATTCATCGCGTTAGTCGGATGTTCCTATACTTATCGAGTTGATATCGTAATTCATCATTCCATCTCTTCAAATCCCAGGTTCCATCAACATTGCAAACTGACGGCTATTCTTACTTTCTCGTGCGGATTGTGACCGAGTCGCTCTAACAATCATTCGTTAGTAATAATTCCACTCGAATAATATTACTCCTGGATCCTACTAACAATCCAAAAGAACATTAGATATCAATTAATAAACATACCATTTTTCAATTTACTGTGCAAACTTCTAAATGCAAGATTCGAGGCAATGATCGTCCCTTTGAAATCTGAGATGGCCAATTGTCGAACCAATCGGTATACTGTGGACTAGTAATTCCAGTTTGTGGGCATCGAAACTAACAGCACGAGTCTGCTGTTGTGCGTGACTGCTTGTTCATCCCAATGCTCAGAACCCTAAAAATCGTAGGGCTTTGCTGGTGGCTACACCGCCACTAAGCCTCTATATGCGCCACAATATGAACGCCACAATATGAACGCCACAACGGAAATGTTCGTTCAGACTCCCAACCCAAGCAATTATACCGCCGACAGCCTATATAGTGCTAACAGGCCGGGGACGCTTTTGTTAACTGTCGAAGCGTTCATAATCTTGTAATTGATTGACACTTAGGCGAGTTGCTGGTAGAGATGAGTAAACTTAAGTTGAAGTCAGATTAAGTACACTCAAACTTGAATTAAACTCAATTTTGCCATGAACGCGGCTGCCAAACTTGAGTCGTTCAAGTCGACTTAAGTCGCCTTAACTTAACCCGCGATTTTGAGTGAGTAGCCAACTTTAGTTGCTTAGAAAGTTTAAGTTTAGTGTATTGAGAGATAAGTTTGGGGTGTGATCACATCATCACAAGAATGTGCTGGTGTGACTGTGCTGGGCTGCTCGGTCTGTTAAGCACCATATAGTGTAGCGCGTCAACGTCCCTTCTATACCTGGAAGAGATTCCAGTACAAACAAAATTCTCAAACTTCGTGCACTACATGACGCATGGGTGATAAAACTACTGAGATATGCATGTACTTGAAAAGTGGGATTGGTAAAAAGAAGCGAATGAGTGTATGTTAGAGGAGGATGCGGCAGCAATGACGTTGAATTGCTGAATTGTTGGCAGGATAATGTGCTTAGAGTAAAATATTGAATTCAATTTTACTTGATTTCATCGAATTTTTCGACGAAAATGTGAACTCAAGCGGCCCTAACTCACCTTATCTCAAACATGGGTTAAGTCAACTTAACTCGACTTGCGAAGTTGAATAAGTGAACTTCAGAACTTGAACCGTTTAACGTCGAGTTAAGTTTACCCATCTCTAGTTTCATGCTTACTAATCCGAATACGAATTAAAAAAATCTGTTCGTAATTATTCGTAAAATATTATTAAATTCTATCTGAATCAAGACCACAGAATTTCCCCCTGCATCGAAGCAGCGTGAGCCAGCATAGGGTAGGGTTTTGGCCCAGGAACGCGAAATGATTGGCTGGTTTATAAGTTTAGCCATTCACTAGCGTGTTGGCAAAACTACGAATATTATTCGCAATTCGTATTCATCGTAGACATTTTATTCGTTACGCACAAAAGTCTATTCTACGAATTGCGAATACGAATGCGAATAGAGAAAATTGTATTCGTGCCCACCCCTATCAATCGAGACCTACAATTGTCTACAGAAGAGATAATCAAGCAAAAATATTACTTGGTAATTAGATATTATTTGGTAATTTGCATTCCAGGGGTCACCGTACAACAACAGCTTTTCTGCCTGCTAGTGAGCTAAAATGATACGTTTTCCACTCAAAAGTCAAGTATAGGAGATATCACGTCGGGAAGGCATATTTAACTGTAGTTTCTCTGGAAATACGTGTTTGTATTCGTGCTATAGTTGAAGAATCTTCAAATGTATGGACCAGTTTAGGTAGTAATTAGCCGCAATTCTCCAATAATCCGAATTTGACCTGTTCTGCCATATTTTAATTCCGAAATTTGCGCAGGATAGATTTTCCGGAGCGTCGACTAACAGCCCGCTCTTAGTATACGTGTCGTGCCGTGTCGTGCGCCTGTGCCAGGATCTGCGGCTATCCAACATGGCGTGTTTGGCGTAAACCTGAGCACACACAGTAGAAACATGAAGTCAACAAACAGAAAAAGGGAAGGAGCCTAATACGAATTGCGCTAACCTTGTTCGGCTAGCTGAGGTGCCAATGCGTGCGTTGGACCCCGGCCGTCGCCCAAAATCTAACGTGTGTGAGCCCGCGTCCAAGGCAAATTTATAATTCGCAGCTTCCCATCCCTACTTTCCTGCAATAATCTTCTCCGTTCTCTGCTCAGAATTCAATTCAAAATGACGCGTCCTACGAATATTGGTATCAAGGCGATTGAGATTTACACTCCTGGTCAGGTGCGTTTTGTTCCGCTGCATGCGACGACGGACGGCCTTAAACTTGGCCCACATGTTATCATCTTTCTCATGACTTCAACCTGACTTTGGTTCTATAGTATGTCGAACAGGCTGAGCTGGAGAAGTTCGATGGTGTCCCTGCTGGAAAGTACACAATTGGCCTTGGCCAAACTCGCATGTCCTTCCCCAATGACCGCGAAGGTGAGGAAGCTCGAGCTGTTTAGGATAGGAATTGAGATAATTGATAACGTTGCTCGACAGATATCTACTCAATGACTTTGACAGTTGTGTCATCGCTCATCAAGAAGTTCAACATTGACACTGCCAATATTGGCCGTCTTGAGGTCGGCACTGAGACCCTGCTTGACAAGTCCAAGTCGGTCAAGTCGGTTCTCATGCAGCTTTTCGGCGACAATGCTGATATTGAAGGAATTGACACTGTCAATGCTTGTTACGGTGGAACCAATGCCCTCTTCAATTCCATCAACTGGGTTGAGTCATCCTCGTGGGATGGCCGAGATGCCATCGTCGTAGCTGGCGACATCGCTCTGTACGCAAAGGGAGCAGCCAGACCCACGGGTGGTGCTGGCGCTGTTGCTCTTCTTATTGGTCCGGATGCGCCAATCGTTTTCGACCCCGTCCATGGAACCTACATGCAGCACGCCTATGATTTCTGTAAGTCCGCGCGAATTAATATTACTACTGGTCTTCGTAGAGATAGCTGCTTACAGATACATAGACAAGCCCGACTTCAACAGCGAGTACCCCTACGTCGATGGTCACTTTTCCCTGACCTGCTATAGCCGTGCTCTGGATGGAGCCTACCAGACTTACTCGAAGAAGGCTGCCAAAAAGACTCTGTCGCAGCTGAACGGACACGTCCCCAGTGGCATTGACCGTTTTGCCTACGCAATCTTCCACTCGCCTACCTGCAAGCTTGTCACGAAGTCGTATGCGCGGTTGCTGTACAACGATTATCTGCTGAACCCTGAGGCTGTGGACTTCGACGTTCCCGAGGATATCAAGGCCGTCGACTATGAGAAGTCGCTCACTGACAAGAACGTCGAGAAGTTCTTCCTGGGATTGGCCAAAAAGATAACGCAGGAGCGTCTATCTCCTTCCATTACAGGCCCGACCATGTGTGGTAACATGTACACTGCCAGCGTATATTCCAGCTTGGTGTCTCTGATTTCCAACGTTGAGCCTGAGAAGTTACTGAATCAGCGTGTTGCTGCATTCTCTTATGGTTCGGGGCTCGCATCCAGTTTCTTTAGCTTTGTTGTCAAGGGCGACGTGACTGAGATTCGGGAGAAGCTCAACTTCCTTGAGCGATTGGAGAAGAGAGTTGGCCTTTCGCCTGAGGATTACGAGCACTATTTGGAACAGAGAGAGAAGGCTCACTTGGCAAAGGACTACACTCCCGAGGGTACCATCGACAACATGGTTCCTGGTACTTACTACCTGACGAAGGTCGACAACATGTACCGAAGGGAGTATTCCATCAAGGAATAAGTTGGTGCAGTTCGTGAGAACAAACTTTGCTTATGTTGCGGTGAGTGCTGTTTTAGAATAATCGGTGTTGGAACACTCAAATTATCCATTTGTATATTGCGGACATTTGTATATTGTGTAATACTTACGTGGGATATCGTCATTTTATCAAGCTTTGGTTCGTTAAACTCTATAATTTGCTATGTATATTGTTCACACCTGGGCGTGGAGTTATTGCTATGCTATTTTCCTTGGCGAGAAGTAGTACATCATCAGTGCGATATAGATTGTTGTTTCGTGCATATTAATATAGTCAAATTACGATTGCGGCACGCATGCTATTAACATAGTTGTTTTTATGAACTCTCATTCAGCAGTTAAATATTAAAACAAATAGAAGATGCGATCCAAGAGTGAACACATCTTGACCTAAGATCATAATAACCGATCTAATCCCTCCATCTCTTCTTCGGCTTCGATATCCGCTCGCGTGCCTCGGACGCCCTCTTCCGATTCGTATCCCTACGCCACGAGTCCGACAGTTTGGATACACTCTGGCTGAAATCCACATGAATCCTACAGTCATCGATCAATACCCCCTGCATCTTGAAATATGCCGCCTCGCAGTCCTCCCGCCTCTCGTACTCGATAAACGCATACTGCAACGAATTCCCAGTCTTCTTGTCCCTGACAATTTCGCAGGAAAGAATCTTTCCGAACCGCGAAAAGATGAGCTGGAGGTCCTCATCCTCAGTGACAGGATTCAGCTTGCACACGAAGAGGATGTTCTCAGGGGGCTTGACCTCCGCGTAGGGCAGATCGCCGATGATTTCCAAGGTGAGGGCTTGCGCACGAGCTTCACGTTCGCGGCGCTGGCGGGCTTTGGTCTCTTCGTCTAGGTCTTCATCTTCGTCAATGTTGCCGTTCACGCCGGGGCCTTGGGTAGCGTTGGCGAGCTCTTCTTCTTGGTCGCCGCTGAGCAGGATGCGGCTTTCGAGTTCAGGGATGGGGGAGGGAAGGCGCCGTTTTGGCGGGGTAGCGGGGCGGCGGGAGGAGGTAGGTTTGTGTATTCTTGCCGACGAGGTGTCTGCTCTGGATGATGATGACGACGAAGAGTAGGGTCTTGATGAGGATGATGACGCCGAGCGGCGGGATGAGAGGTGGCGATGTGAATCTGAAGGCGAGGTACGGTGGTGATGCGCTGAAGACGAAGACGATGAGTGGTGAGAACGAGACGACGAGGAGGGATTGCGTCGATGGGAGGATGATGAGGAGCTACTGTGGCGCGAAAGCGGTCGATCGCGTGAAGACGAGGATGGCCCATCTCGAGACGACAATGACGACCTGTCATGAGACGAGTATGGCAGCCTATCGCGTGCTGAGGAAGACGGTGGCGTGCTCATCATCCAGGTGAGATCAGGCTTGAAATTGGGATGAAATGCAACACAGAGAGTGAACTTGAAGTTTGCGATGCGAGGCCCTGACAAAACGATGTCGACGTTACTGGATCTTGAGGAGCTCATAACTGAGATGCGTGGTTAGGGTTATATTCATTTTTCGCCTTCGCGATTAGCCAAGGGCAGTCAAGTCATAGAGCTCATCTCCCTCGCCCCACCTTTATGGTGATTGCACGATCTTAAATCTACCAAAGAAGCGTCAAAATAGTTCATTGTAGAACGCTCTTACTGATCCAAACAGACAGACGCGCAAACCCAGTCGACGTAAGCAGGACTCGTTGAAAGTGGTCTTACACTTACACAGTAGAGTTCATGTGCACATATCGGTTCGTCCGAAAGGAAATGTGCAGATGGTCAAGAATGTCTCATAATGTCAGTTGTGATTGATTATGATACTAACTGTTGTTACACTTGGGGATCGAACATTGATCCTATTAATGGTCATGGTCAACTTCGAACTTGCATGACTCATTTTTGGGACTTCAATCTGTAGGCACTTTATACTGTCTAGGACTGAAATTTAAGTGATTTATTTTTTACTTTTGGCTTGCATGTATGGCCAGTGTTCGATCGATCGGGACTTATACAATTATGTGAAGCAATGCAATTTCGTGGCCAACAAAACAGAACGAGAATCATAATCCGAAATTCAAACTAGCTGGATAACTTCTGTTTCGACTTCTAAGCCCTCAGTTTTCGAAGTTCAATCACTGAGCAAGATAGATAGCTGCTACAATTAGTGCGGTTTAATTCGAATGCGACGAGGTGATATGCATATATGGACTCGAGACGCGGGTTGACACGGGGTGATGCGAATATGAGATGTCAACAGAGGAAGAGAGGGCCATAAACAACACATATGCCTCAGTAATTGATAGTGCATTACCAAGAATCGTAAGATCAACAGGCAACGCGTTTCCCAATGCCTTTCTTACCATTAACTCAAAAACACATGCTTTTGCCATCGCAGTTGGCCGGACAATGTGCATCGAACCACGTACGAGTCGGGAAACTCGTCCCCTGCGACGTCACTCCACAAGTGGTGTGGTCAGTGCCCGTGCGTGATAAGATGAGGTACGATAGTTTCGCGTGTCGCCTAATGTATCCGCAACTGCGCTAAACCTGAATTCGGTAAGGACGGGATCCACGTGTCACTCGTGATGGCATAACCACCAGGGTGCCGCGGGAGTTGCGGTGGATCATCCATGACGGTGTCGGGATTAGCTTGTATCTGGGACGCGGCGGGCGCACGCGATTGGAAGTTAAGGTCTTGTCTGAGATTGCCAGCAATGCAGACAAACGGCAGAACGCAGCGGTATATCGCGGACGGAATTGAGTTCCACGAGATTTGTGTGGACTTGACTGGAGCGTCTAAACGTCTTGAAGGATAACGCGCTGGATGGTATACGTGTTTACGTCGATCGGAGTAGCTAAGACGCCTTGTGGATTCACTTCAGTTAGCTCTTCTCCTTAGAGCTCTCCGATTGATTAATAGTTAATTCTTAATAGTTCCGCTCAGTAGCCATTGTGCATCCGAAGCTGACGTCGGTCTCCTTGCTGAGAGAACGGAAGATCGGATACATCAAATTGTTTTTTTTTTTTTTTTACCCCGCAGCGGAAAAGCTCGCCGACGCCGTACGTCACACATTATTTAGGACGAGGTTTACGCTGTGGACTGCCGACTCGCATACACGCCCACCAGTAACTTAATTGTAAAGCGTACAGTACATACCGATACTTACCCTGGTCTCGCTAGCATCGTTCCAGGTTATCGCTCCAGATTGAGCTGTCGCAGTATAGAGTTGGGGCTAGTGCATAAATTAAACCTTAGTAGGCACCCGGCGTGCAGTTGACTCGCTGTGCGTCCGTGCTACCTGGGCGGTGCGCGCTCTGTAGTTACGTACCGCTGGCGCGCCTGCCCCTAATCGCCCGACTGCCGACCTCCCAGCGGCCGCCTGCTCTTCAACACCACGCACGACTTTGCTCATTTCTCACCGTTTCGTTTCATTTTCCCGCTCTGTTCCCTGACTAGTTCCGCAGCTTTCTCCAATCTCACGACGTAGTCTACAACATAGCTCCATAATCGACGCGCGCTGCATCACGGCCTACAACGCCCCCTGTTTACGTCCAGTGCGGTTTTCGAAGAAACGTCCAATGGCTGCTCTGGCCTTGCCGCGGCCAACATCCCCCACGCCGTCGGCTCTGCTCAGCTCAGGTCGTGCATCGTCTCCGGCTACTCCTCCGGCGAGCCCTCCGCTGTCGTCATTCGAATCGCTTGAGCCTCTCGACCTGTCTATGTCCGCATTCTCCGTGGCCTCGCACGACTTCGACGCTTCGATTCGACAAGCAACCCCAGCTGAGAGCCTGCCACGTCAGCCGCCAAAACTGTCAGCCCAACTTCAGCATCTACTCGAGCTGCAGCAACATCAACATCAACAATATCTGCAGCAATCGGACGCTAGCACTGGCAGTACTATATCAGCAGGTCAGGGCAAGTCTCCCATTGTATCTTCTGTGTTGATCGGCTCGCCATGTCCCTCTCCGCAGTCTCCATCCCGATCTCCGTCACCTATCGCACTATCACTGCAGTTGCCCCCTTCGCCACCTCTATCGCTTCTCTACCCTGCAGACTGCTACCCGCTAGTATGCCATTCCCCGCCCGTTCGCGGCATTAGTGCGTCCCAAGTCGCCGATGCACTCGTCTATGCTGCCCACCAACCTCTGCCTCATCCCGGCACAGTGTTCCCCTGGCTTCACGGTCTGCACCCTGAGAACAAGTTCCAGATTTCATTTCTCGACCCTGTGCAAGCGCACGTCAACTCCTCGCCGACCGGTTTTCGCAGCATCACACTCGTGAAGTTGGGGAGCATGAACACGTGCAGGCTGCGGGGGACAGTGACGCATAAGGAGTTTCTGCCAGACGTGTCGTCAGGAGAGGAGGGGTTTCTCAATTTGGATCCTCCGCTTGGGGTTGGATTAAGGAATTTCCACATCCAGGTTGCCAAGGTTGCGACGTTGTCGGATATTATTGTGTACTCGAAGAAGGGACAGCCAACGGATGGGTTGCTAGGACTGGCAAAGCGGATTTCTCAGGCGCAGATTTATCACAGGTCGATTACGCCTGGGTTGCCAGAGCTCAATACCTTTATCGTGACTGGTAAGTACTGCACCAGGGTTTTAGTAACTTGAATTGAGTACTGACTTGTTAGACCCATTTGAGGCATTCGAGAAGAATCACCCCGATCTCGTGGCGATTAACTCTTCAGGGAAGTGCCATGAGTTCGCAATGGATTTCCTGTATCATGAACGCAAGGAGATGAGTGTCATGTCTTCCGCCGCCGAGGTGACGCCTAGGTTTTATCTAGGGAACCTTGCAGACATAACGATACCCGACGATCCGATTAATTTGAATGACAAGAGTAACGGCGGAGCTGGTGATTGGGATATCTACGTGGAATGCATTGGCGGGACGGGCATCCCAAGCTTGCAATATTTACAGAAAGTTGACGAGGAACGATTTAATGGTATTGTCGGTGGCGCCAGAGGACTCCCACGGTCTGTTGTGCATCTCGAGTTCCCATCATCAGGCAGTCTCTCACTTGGAAACATGACCGATCACGACCTTGATGCCATGGTCGATTTTTGCGAATGGATGTACCGGCACGATACCCACGAGGGACGGAAAATCATTCTGTTCTGCCAAGACGGCTACACGGAGACTAGTCTATTGGCCCTCGCATATCTGATGTACGCTACAGGCGTCACCGCTCCCCAGGCGTACATCGACCTCCACGTCAAATACGGTCGGGCATTTTTCACCTTTCCAGCCGACATTGCCCTACTCAATCACCTCCAGGCACGACTTCTCCTGCGGTCGCCGGTAGAAAACTGCTATCAAGTCGGCATCGTTCCAGATCTTCCCTCGTGGTTTGTCACGATGGACGGTAGTTTGCCATCTAAGATTTTCCCACATATGTATCTCGGCAGTCTGGCGCACGCGAACAACCCCCTGCTTCTCAAAAAATTAGGAATCAAGCGCATTCTGAGCGTCGGTGAGAAAATAGAGTGGCGCAAAACGAATGAGGAAGTCGAGATGGTATCTGCTGTCGCCGATGTCGATAATGGCAAGTTTATCATTGACGGTGCGTGCCGCGAGCGAGGTAGAAACAGCCGGGAGAGCATGATCTCCTGCGGCGATGCGTCGGACCCCGAATCTGGGTTCGCAAAATTGATGTTCGTGGATGAGGTTCAGGATGATGGTATCGATTCGCTGAGTCTGTGCATTGAGGACTGTCTGTCGTTCATTGGTATGACTCTACCTGTGGTATCATCTACATGGCGTTAATCAACTAATATCGTATGTCTAGACGAAGGATATCGGCTCAACGAACCCACTCTGGTGCACTGCCGTGTCGGAGTCTCCCGCTCCGCAACAATCTGCATCGCGGAAGTAATGCGCCGCGAGCGCATGTCGCTCCCGAGAGCGTACCTCTTTGTCCGCGCTCGTAGGCTCAACGTCATCATCCAGCCGAATCTGCGTTTTATGTTCGAACTCATGAAATGGGAGGAGAATGAGGCCGTCCGGCGCGGCGCGGATCGACACAGACGCGACATGGAATGGGCGATACTGTGTAAGGAGATTTCGTCTATGAATAAGGCGTATATTGGGTAGATCAATCAGCTAAGGGCGTCATTAAATTTTTTTTTGTTCCAGTTTGCATTTGTTGGTAATCATGGGCTGAGTTATCGGTTAGGGTTTTTTCCGGTTTCAACGTTTTACACACTCCTTTCGATCATTTCATTTGTATTGGGGGGGGCGCTCAAATATTTCATGATTACTCAGACATTTGGGCTATATGAATTTGAGCTCGTGTTTTCTTAATATTCGGTATTCGATTTTTGTGATACTTATCCAACGTATATATTTTATTCGGAGTTTGCTCGCTATAGTTTGGAATTTGTTTGATTGAGTTCTGCGCGTTCTGCGTTCATGGCGGTTGTTTTATTATTGCTTTGTATTTTTTCCTTCGCTCTATATATACATATATATTTATCGGATTTACTTTATTGGGTTGGTTACGGATGGTTGGTTGGATGGATGATTGGATGGATGGGAAGGGCAGGATCGGTGTCATAGTAGTAACAAGTGATAATATATTATAATAGGGTAACGTGTTAAGTATCTCTGTCCAGTATAACGCAGCAGCAACAATAGTATTGGTTTTGTTCTACGGGCATGATGTCCTCCCGCATGTAGAAATATTGGTACTCTGTGATTTAAAACTTGGCATTGTTGGACTGGACCTCCCGATTCCACGGGGCATCTACCACAATACAATACCAACGACGACTACTCAAGAGTCTGCGATCAATAATTATATAGCAGTCCCACCGCGTATGCTGCTGACAAACTACGTATTGTACTTGACAAGACAACCAAGACGATGGCACGCCCTGGCGTCTGGACACGTCAATACATGCATCAAAATGTTTCTCGAGATATGTCCCTGCTTGAAAGCCCCATAGTAAGCGAGAGTGCGAGATGCAGGGAAATCCCCCGGCCCCCCGTTTGGTTTAGGGGTCCTCAATGGTTATTCTATTGAAACAGGTAGAGGCAAGTGTCGGCTCGTGTGTTCTTGTGAAGGGGGGCGCCGGGGGGGCGGGGGAACACTGCTTGGGAGGTCCAAAGAACCGCATGGCACGGAAAGCATCCGACGATTGGTTGCGCGTGTACAGTTACATGCAGTACCCGTCATCAACCGAGTCTCGCTAACTAGTGGTTTACCGCAGATACCGAAAAATTTAATATCAATTTTGTTGGAGCTTAGCAAGAAAGTTTGCAACCCGCATAGCCACGTTATCTCATATTAAGACGGAATGTGGAACTGATCTGCGCCGAGCAGCGCCGCTCGGCAGCCTCTCACCTACATCTCCCCCGGGCTAACTGGCCGTCAGTGGACCCACGTGCTGCGTCACCTAACCCATCCAATGATCGATCGGATTGACGATCTACGGCTCACGACGCGGGGCCACGCGAGGGTTGGAACGCTATCGGCATGGCACCAAAACAATAAGCCTTCGCGCGATAAGGACAAGACAGGCGGCGAAACGTTTGATCGCGATTTGAAATTTGAGTAAGTGTGCGGCGTTACATTTATAAATGATCGCCGGCAATATCCGATCAAATCCTGGAGAACGTTCGTGACTGCATGAATCAGTGTGCATGGGTTGCATGCGTGCATGGACGCGGCGCACAAATTAGCGAGTGGCGAGCAGTAATATGTATGTCAAAAAGTGTTTTTTGAAGCGGCTTTTGACGATACTGGCGGACGTTTAATGTATATGTGTGTATCACCGAAAAGTTACAGTTTCGTGTTTTACGTTGCTCACATTCCTGCTGCGGTAAATATGTCGGCTATTATACGTGCGTCGATTTTATTTCTCTGCAGTGTCTTGCACGACCCACGTTCCCAGTATCTGATTGTGCATTGAGAAGTGACGGGACGATCCAGTCTAAGAGGTGGGGTGTATGTATGGGCCGTCCAATTACAGTAATAAACTGCATGTGTCACACTATCCCGTCTGCTTCGCCTCGCATTTTATTATTCATACCTGTACTTTCGGTTTCAGAAGTTCCGCATCTGGCAGTGGCGAGTCTTTTGGTAGGCCGCATGAATAATACGACAACATTCGGTGGCAATGCGCGGATCCGTTCTTGTCCGTGCTTTTCGTGAATGTCTCGCGGTGCAACAAAATGTGAACACGTCCGACGAAAGCATGCGCGGCTTGTGATATGGACGTATGGTGTAAGGGTCTGTTTGCCACCTTCTCAGAGTAGCAACCAGTTCTGATGCCATTATTAATGCGTGGCGTGCTCGGAACGAATGCATATCGGGAACAGCCGTGGTCTCAGGTCGCATAGACAGTACTATTGTACTCTCTCACATCACCTTAGATATTTCGCTATACGGACCTTTCTTGGTTTGGTGGGGGTACTGCGGGTACCTGGTCCACTCCGCATTTCTGAAGCCTTTTTGTGTCCAAGCAAGCTGAAACTAACAGTACCCAGTCGGATCACATCTTATTTGTATCAGGCAATATCCATTTCAAACCATCATCTCATAATGATATTCCGTTCATTCACAAAGAGAAAGGTATTAACCTCATACCGCACACAAAGTCATGATAGCAACATCATGACAATCGTAGCAAAAAAAATAAAAACAATAGTATATACATATTGATAGATGAAAATGATAGACAATTTTTTCCCTTCTACGCATGCACGAAAGAGACATGCCACTTTTCCGTTATTCCTCTTTTTCCCTTTCAAGGCCATTTCCCTTCAAGGCCACTAAGGTACAAGCCAATCCCAAACTCACTCTTCGAGAAGAGACAAAGTAAAATAAAAAGGGCGGCAGCCTCATCCTGGTTTGCTTGCAAACCGCCCTCTTTGCTTATATCCATCCATCCACCCAAGAGATAGCGTCGAAATGAAACTAAGAAAACGCTGTCGTGGCGCTGTATCAAAAAATGAGGCGTTGAATGAAAGACTCATAGTGGAGGAAAATTTTGTAACTGAGGCCCCCCTTTGAGACACCAAGGTTACCCATACTAGGTATTCCAGATACATTTCTCACCCGTCCGCTCCGCCCTGAAATAAATAAAGACACAATATCTGCATACTCTAAAAAAAACCCAAAACCAAGCGACCCATATAACGAAACACAATATGACAATTAAAAAAACCGGATTCAAGCGCGCACTTGCCGTATCCGAACTGATGCAGCACCGGGCCCGGTGTCAAGACCGCTCGACATTGAAGGCTGTATTGGAGAATGCGCGTCTGCGACCGCCGTTGCGTGGGATCGCTGCCGCCGTACAAACCGTTTGTAGAAGAACACTGATATCTGTTGCTGCTGCTTTCTTTGTGGGGTAATCAAGGTTGTGCCGCTGCTGCCGCTGGTTGCTGGTGCGCTCGTAGGTGAGATTGAAGTTGGCGCAGAAATAGAACTAGGTGCCGGTACACTGCTACTGCCAGGTGCCGGCCAAAATGAAGATGATTTCAACAACGAAGACAACTTGAACGACGAGCTGCCCTTGATCTTGTGTACAAGTTCGGCAGCCGAGCTGTCCGCTGTCCGCCAAATATACAATACGATGTCGTACGTTATGAGCATCGCCATCGGACCCATAACAAGAACCGCAATTATGATCTGCGGGAAAGATAAGATGCGTTAGCTTACTTAACCCCCCGTGATATAAGATGAAAGGACATACCGAAGTCCTAGTGATCCATAGCTCCACATCTGCCAGGATTTCCGGGAGAAAGCATGCCATTGCTGCGTGATCACTCTGTGCGTGGATAGGACTTAATTGCAGATCGGGAGGGACAGTCTATTGATAAAAGAAAATCTCGATCGGGCACTTATATTCTCCAAGAAGAAAGAGAACGAGAAGAGAGTGCCCTATATATCAGCGCGGTCAACCAAAGATGTTCCAGTATACTCTAGTACGACGAGCCTGGTGAGCCTGTATGTAATATAAAGTGGTACAGCAAGCCCAGGGGGTCGGTCCGATATGGACTCTAGAGTAGCCACAAGTGTATACGGTCAGTGCGACGATCCCGACACGTGAGGCCTGGGCATATCAAGCCGCTTGCTACTTGCTACACCATGCAAACGTCCACCACAATATTTTAGAGTTGCGTCAATTGGGGCCGTACCCATTTACAAGTAATTACCCGGCATCGGATACTTGCCCTCTATCAACCGTCTGACGCGATGCACAAACCTCCTTGGTACCATTGTCACAAACTCATTTTTTTCCACATTTCTGATCCGTTTTTACTTTTTTTTTCTTGTTCATCAACTCATAACTCATATTCTACGATCTTAGTGATAACTTCTCTCCCCCGCATAAGTATCGAATCGGAAATGACAATCCCCGCCTGCGGCGCCCCCGCGTCGCAACTCCCCGTCGCACTCGTCGTCGCTGCGACCCACGCGTCGCTCGGTATTGGACGTGCGGGCACACTGCCGTGGCGACTCCCGACCGACATGGCCTTCTTCAAGCATATCACTTCAGCTGGCAGAACGGGTCAATTGCGGCCTGCCGTTGTCATGGGCCGCAAGTCGTGGGAATCAATTCCAAAGAAGTTTCGACCACTGAAAGATCGAGTTAACGTCGTCTTGTCGCGCACGTCCTCGGATTTCGGGTATGTTGTGACCTGGACCGGCCATGTTATAGAATTTACTAACTCTCCATGCAGACCCGGAACTTTTACATTCCCCTCCCTTTCCCTTGCACTCTCCTCCCTGTCGTCCAACCCGTCACACACATCGCCACTTCCCCCGGTATCCGGCATTTTCATCATCGGCGGCGCCGAAATCTACCGTGAAGCACTCCAGCACCCAGCCGTAACGCGTATCATTCTTACAACAGTGTACGCCGACGAAAATGCTCTTGCATGCGACACATTCTTGCCCGAATTTAGGAAATCTGGCGACTGGGAGCGCAGGCCTACCGAGGACCTGAGGCGGTTGTTGGCCGATATGGAATGTGTTGAGGCGTTGGCATTAGTGCCGGTCAAGGACGAAGCAAGGGTGGTAGAAAAGGGGTTTGAGTATGAGTTCACACTGTGGGAAAGGATTGCGCGGTAGACTGCAGATTGCATTAATTTATGGGTTGGGGTGAATGTTTGTACTTTGGATTCTGTACGATTAAATGGATTTTGAGAGTCATGTAAGCATAGCAGGCGCTACATGTGTTTTTGGATGTAGCAACCTCGTGCATAATACGGCGCTAGGAGTATAGGGCGTTATGCCCGTTCAGTCCTTCTGGGCATCGTACGAGCGAGTCTTAAAGCCGTATTGACCACCATACGACGTCTTCTGGGAATTCCTATCCTATGTGTGCATATACCCTAGGCTGGATTGCGTTTTTTAGAGGTTCCGTCTTCTGAGTGTCGTATGTTTTAGTGTACAGTATATTCGCTGGACAACGTTTAGCGGCTTCGCTTGTTGTTTTCCTGCCCCGAATTAGTATTCAATAGCGAGTTTCCGTTATAACTCTGCTCTTTCGTATAATGTATTCCTTCTGCGTCTTCGGTCTGATGGGCTTGTAATAATTCGAATATACATACAACTTAATTAGGGATCGGTATGTATAAACGGATAACGGATATATACGCGGATATTACTCGTGGATATGAATGCGGATACGGATAGAGCAATAAATATTAGTAATATCAATCAATACTGCGAGAGCTTAAGTCACGTGTCAGGGGTGAGTTTGTTGAGTGGTATGTTATATGATATCAGACTTTCAGCAGCGCAAGACCGTTGTCGTCGTCTCTACCTAGTTTATGACCACAAAACGCACATAAAGGAGAGTATCCACAAATGGCACGAGCTGAACGTGATTTCTTGCCACTTCCGGCGTCAGTGGTTGTTTGTGAGCGGCTATTCAGTAGTGGAGGGATTTGTTGCGACTACGGAGGCATCGAATGAATGGGGAGACTATGAGGCTTTTGACGTTGTTAAAGAGTTCATATGATATGGAGGGTTAGGTTGATTCAGCAAAGTATTCAAAATATATTCCTTCACAAACCCAGTACTTTAATTCCGTTGTACCACTGACTCAGGTAATACATTGTGGAAACCCAAAGTGACATATATCTGTATATTACCCTGTATATATAAACCGATGTTTTAGTCCGAATATTAAATGTACTCGGTGTGTTCGGTTAAGTGATCCACTGAGTAAAATGAGCTGATTCAAATGAGTAGATTAAGCTTACTACTGAATACTGTACCTACTCATTGAATCATAGGATCAAATAGAGGATTAGAGCCTAATTGAGTGGTCAATATACTCAATATAGCCAGTGGATCATGATCCTTAGACCATCCACTGCCTCAAATGGCGAACGGATTGAGCAGTTCGTCTAAATCACGTGAGTGATAATTTGTCTTATCCGTATTATCCGTAGATATTACGAATATTACGGATATGAATACGGATAAGGCTAATTTATCTGGATATAGACACGGATACGGATACAGTCGTCTGGTTATGGATACGTATATGAATAACGGAAAATGGGCCTGGATATTATTCATGCCGATCCCTACAACTTAAGTAATAGCACTTCCTTTCATGCAGCAAAGAAAAAAAAAGCCCGTTTCATACAAAAAGTATGAAACCGCTTGCCTTGAAACGGATTCGTGTCGAAGTCAAACAAAAAAGTAAAAACTCTTGCCTTGAAACGGATTTGAACCGATGATCTCAGCATTACTAGTGCTGCGCCTTACCAACTTGGCCATCAAGGCAGGCAACCTTTCCATCATACATTTTCATGCCCATGTACTTCGCAAAAGATAGGGTAAGGCTAGGTTACTAGTTGGTGGTCGTCCGTATGTGGTCCTTATAAGCACACCAGCCTTTTTTCGTTTTATTATTCTTATTTAACTTCCTCTTTTCTCTCGTTTGTTTTCGTTGAAATTATTTTGTGATTATTAGTACTGGACCTTGCGGAATTAAATCCCAGCACTGATGAATAATGTAGCAGATTAGTAGCAGCGACCACTCCGAACGGCAGAAGGATGGAGAGGAGTTAGACGACGGGATGTAGGTGGTGCAAGCAGATAAAGCTCGGACGTATATATTGAAAGTTACCACGTCGTGATTGGCAATTTGTTGCAAGAAAATCCAAGAAATTTGACAAACCCTTCAGTCGTGATTTTGTTAACAGTCCAAGACTCAACGCGATAATATAATTATACCCCACGTACATAGTTTACATGAATCGTAGAGAATATTATGATGAGTACGTAGTGCCTTTCGAGTGAAATATGGGGAGTGGGGTCGAGACATCACCCAACGTCTACGAAATACGCGCCCCTACGACTCCGGGTTACGGCAGCCAGCTCCGAACCAGGCCCGACGTTTGCGCCCCAACGTATCTTGCAGACCCCGAATATCACCGGTTGGAGCCGGCGCGGTCCCAATCCGAGGCTTGGACGATGCTGGCGACGTCGCTCGGACTCTAGTTCCAGATAGAGCTCTATCTTTCAATTGCGAGTTTGCGATAGGCTGATGTCGTGGGCCCGGCACGGATGAAGGTGTCCGCGATGCGACTGGAACACGGAAGACGCAGCGCGTTTAGCGAAACACAATCCTTCGGAACTGAACCCGGAGCACGGTGCGGCGCGCGCGGCGGTCACGCCCGTTCAACCGTATTCTTCGAGCATCTGTTTGCCTCGCAAAGCGGACTTACGGCAAAAAAAAAAAAAATTATAGGACTACCAGGAACTTGAACTCCAGGCACTCAACCTAACAGCATTCGTGGTGTCCGGCTATGACGGCGGTCATGTCTGGGGCGCGTGACAACTTGTATCCGGGCCAAATTTGCTACGACCGATCAACTTTGTCTCCCCTAGGTCACGTGCCGGAGCGCCGCAGCCCGCGCGCAACGCCGATGGTGGGTATATAGCAGTTGGTCGACGCTGCGGTTGCTCCGAGTCGTCGACTGTTTTGCGTCGTCGGTATACCTTGTCTCCATAACCACTCCGTTTCTTGCATTTGGCAATATTTTGGTTGGTCCTGTTTGTTTTCTGTGGTCTCTGATTAATTGTCGGTCTTTTTGCCCCTTTCAATAATCATGTCCGCCGTCCTCAAATCGCGTATTCGCGATCCGAGGTTCCTCAAGAAGCTTGCAAAGGCCGAGGACCTGATTCCGCTCTTCAAATCCGGCGACCATATGGGGTGGAGTGGTTTTACAGGTGTCGGCGGTCCCAAGGCTGTCCCTCTGGTTTGTGGCCCTTTTACCTTTTCTGTCACTTCGAATCTCCTTCAATTTTGCAGATGAGTAGCTATGAAATTTTAACAGTGCACGGCCCGCCTAGGCATTGCGATTTTCGTCGCGTTTCAAAAGCAATTGGTGTTTGCTAATTTCCGTTATGTCTGTCGACTTCCTAACTGACTTGTGACACTACTCTAGGCTCTTCAGAAGTACGTTGAGGAGAATGGCCTCCAGGGAAACCTGCGCTTCAATCTTTACGTCGGCGCGTCTGCTCCCGATGACATCGAGGGCAAATGGGCTGAGTTAAATATGATTTCGCGTCGTTCGCCCCATCAGGTCGGCAAGCGTATTTCCAACGCCATCAATGACGGCCGCATGATGTTTTTCGATAAGCATTTGTCCATGTGGCCCCAGGACCTAACCTACGGCTACTATACTCTCGGCAAAGAAACTGCTAACCTCGACGTCGTTCTTGTTGAGGCGACTGCCATCACTGAAGAGGGTGGTATCGTTCCCGGTGCCAGCGTTGGCGCGACTCCCGAGCTGCTCCAGATGGCTGACAAGATCATCATTGAGCTCAACACAAAGCTGCCCAGTTTCGAGGGGCTTCATGACATCAACGTCCCCGAGCCTCCTCCTTTCCGTAAACCTTTCATGGTTGAGACGGTCAGCGACAAGATAGGTCTTCCTTACATCCCTGTTGACCCCGAGAAGGTCGTCGCCGTTGTCGAGTCTGAGTACCTTGAGATGACCGGTGCGAACGCCCCCGAGGATGACATGTCCAAGGCCATCGCCGGCCATTTGGTTGAGTTCCTCGAGCACGAGGTCAGGGTTGGCCGTATTCCCGAGAACCTCCATCCTCTGCAGAGTGGTATCGGCAACATCGCCAACGCCGTCGTCGGTGGTCTCGCCGATGCGTCGTTCAAGAACCTGACTGTGTGGACTGAGGTTCTACAGGACTCGTTCCTCGACTTCTTTGACTCTGGCAACCTCGACTTTGCTACCGCCACCTCTATCCGTCTTTCTCCTAACGGATTCAAGCGTTTCTTTGACAACTGGGATGTCTACCAGAAGAAGCTCCTTCTGCGGTCACAGCAGATCTCCAACGCCCCTGAGATCATCCGCCGTCTCGGTGTCATTGCAATGAACACCCCCGTCGAGGTCGACATCTACGCCCACGCCAACTCCACAAATGTCATGGGCTCGCGCATGCTCCACGGTCTTGGCGGCTCCGCCGACTTCCTCCGCAACGCGAAGCTGTCAGTCATGCACACTCCATCTAGCCGCCCGTCCAAGGTCGACCCGCATGGCCTTTCCTGCATCGTCCCGTTCGCCACCCACATCGACCAGACCGAGCATGACCTCGATGTCATCGTCACTGAGCAGGGCCTTGCTGATCTCCGTGGTCTGGCCCCGCGTGAGCGTGCGCGTGTCATCATTAATAAGTGTGCGCATCCCGTGTACAAGCCCATCCTAACTGAGTACCTCGATCGGGCGGAGAGTGAGGCGCTTAAAAAGGGCTTCGGACACGAGCCTCACATTCTCAAGGACGCGTTCAAGATGCATATAAATTACCAGGAGAAGGGAACGATGAGAATCGACGGCTGGTAAATGTAGGAGTAGTGGATATGTGGAAGGGTTACTTGCATGATGATTTTTTTTGGATTGTTGGATAGAATGGTAAGGATTATGAAAAGGATCATTGGCGCAAGTCGCTATAGAAAGCATTTCGCGGCAGAAGATTTTGTTTTAGAAGCATACTATGTATAGTGTATGAATAAATAATCGGTATGACATTCAAAATTGATAGTATACAATTGACTTGTATCACAAATAACTGTAAATAACACACATTACTTTTTATCATTGTTCCGATCGCCTTCTACATGCGACTCCGCGGAACGTCTGGCGGTGACGTGAGTCACTTCGCCACACGCTCGGCGATCTTGATAACGTCGCCAAGGACACCCATCGCCGTGACTTCCGCACCGGCACTATTTAGAACCGAGTCAGGTAGTCATTCCTATATAAATCTCAAACTCAACAGTTTACTTACCCGGCACCCTGAACGATGAGTGGGTTATTGCCGTACCTCTTGGTGTAGAACGCGATAACATTATCCGAGCCTTTCAGCGAGGCAAATGGGTGTGAGGCGTCGTACCTATTAGATGTGTTAGCAATCGTCTGTCGTCCCAGTTAAGGCAATGAACAAAGAAGGCACTCACTTCTCAATACCAACTTTAACCTTCTGTCCACCCACCGCATTGATGTCGATCTTGCCTACATATCTGAGCACCTTGCCCTCCTTCTCCGCGTCGGTTCGCAAGTTCTCTGTCTGGTCATCGTAATTGGGCAGCTTTTCTAGGAACTCGGACACAGTCTCGACGTCCTCGAGCGGTCGAGGTATCAGCGACTGCACGGGGAACGAGGTCGCAGACAGTACGTCCAGGCCAGAAAGGCGGGCCAGGATAGTGAGTTTGCGGGCGACATCCAGACCGTTGAGATCTTCTCGTGGGTCGGGTTCCTAGCCAACTGTCAGTCAGAGCCAACACATTTTCACATCAGTAGACTTAATACTAGTAATACGCACAGTATATCCTAATTCCTTCGCCTTCAGCACAATATTCGAAAACTTCGCCGGCTCCCCAATCGCCCCGATTACTGAATACTCGTTGAAGATATACGACAGCGTCCCGGACACGATTCCCTCAACCTTGACAATCTCGTCTCCGGTCGCGACCAAATCCTTTAACGTGCTGATCACAGGCAAGCCGGCGCCCACGCTCGCCTCATGATAGACCAACCCAGCGCGTGGGGTATCAGTGAAATTCGCGGCAGCCTTGAAGATCGCGTTCCACAGGCCCAGTTCGGAAGAGAAGGCCTTCTTATTGGGAGTGGCGATGCTGACGCCTTGTTGCAAGAAGAGAGGGTACACGCGCGCGAGTGCCTCGGAAGATGTGTTGTCAACGAGGATCACAGGTAGAGGCGACTTCTCAAGGTAGGCTGCGAGGTCGCCGGGGTTGAGTGCCGAGGCGTGGGACGCGGCTGCGAGATCGGTCGTCCAAGTCTTGAGAGAGATGGGTTTATAGGATTTGGATACAAGTGCCTTTGAGGAGCGGGCAATGACAATCACATTGTAGCTTATGGTCGAGGAGTGGAGGGTTTGGAGGGAGTTTATGAAGGCGTTGCCGACGAGCCCGGCACCTTACGGGCGTTAGTAAGGTCAGAGGTAGGATACAACAATGCTATTTGGAAGAGATACTTACCGACAATTGCAATATTAACCGCTCGGGGCATTGTGATTTAGAGATCGTGGGAGGGGATGATTAACGCAAATCGAAATATTCTGGATGACCCGGCAAAGTGTGTCGGGCCTAAATTTTCCCCTGAAGTTCGTGCTGACCCTGACGGGATGACACAATCGCCGTAGTATTTATTGCAAGTTAAGAATCTGTTCAACGAGCGCGACAAATTAATTCCGTCTGACCACCACACCTTTATAGTATATTGATTTACTGAAAAGCATCTATTAATACAGGAAATAGCAAATGAATCGCGTTAATATTCTGCGTACCCCTTTTCGCCGTAATCACCGCCTTCATTGCCTCGATGCTCTTCAATGGTTTGTGAACGTATATCCCTGGGGATTCCCACAATACCACTCCCTTCGACATAAGACTCCGTCAGCTTCCATTGTGGATAGAGCATTTTCTTCCACCAAACTCTATTCCTTTTTCGTCAGTAAGAATATAATATGAGAACTGGGCTAAGCACTTCATCTGTGTATGCCTGCGAATCGACTGTGCCGTCCACAACTGGTAGTAAAACTAATGTCGTGCAAAAGGATCGCAAGACCATCATGGAAATGGCCACTTCGAAGCTCGGAAGCGATGTTACTGTAGCTCTATTTGCTGAGGAGTCTAAAGCTTTTATCGCTGCATGTGACATCGATGGCACGAAGAGTTGGTTTTCTGAATACTCTGTAGCTCATACAAGATCTGTGAGGATACACTTAATGGGAACCTGAATTATGGCCATTGGTGTTAAGTCCTGTATTGATAGAGTTTGAATCATTTCAAGAAATTCGGCGCCTTAACGCCAATAATCTTCAATAGAAGCAAATTAAATTTGGCATGTAACGACGAATTTCAGCTTAATAGCGTCCGGCAATAATTTCGAATTATTTAGACCTTGGCTTTTCATTTTGTCCTGTTGATAGCCGAAGTGGAGGACGTATGGGTAGGTGAGTGAGGCGTTTTTACAGAATGTTGAACTGCCATGTATATCATTGAGTGCAACGTTTTACAAATACTTGTGAACGTTTATGAGGATAGATATACTTTACACGGTGTGAGACTTTTGCACCAATTTACATCTACTGTACACTTTCAACATGCGCTTTAACCTTTTCCAAAAAGTCCAATAGATGTTTGCACGTTCGTCCAATGTCACCTCCTTCTCTTCTCCCCGCATCTAATCCGTTCATGATTCCCGGCAGCATGGGGCTCATCAGCTGGTACCGCGCGCCAATATCCTCCGTAGACAGTATCGTATCGTCACCCGAGGCAAATAGGCATAATCTAGCAAACGGCGCGGCAGTGTTTCGCGGAATCATATGCTTCGCAGTGTCGGGGTGGTATAGCGGCAGATCCTTCTGTGCTCTAGCCTCGGGCGACAAGTTATCTGAAAGCCCAAGGCGCAAAAAGACTGAGAGACATTCTATATGTCCCGATGCGTTGGATACACTTCCTATATTTTTGGTGCTTCCTATTTTATTCTTGTTTGATGGGGTAATCAATGTAGATGATGAAGACATCGACGCCGTAAGGTCCCAGCCTAGTAAAGAGGCAAAGCAATCTAGAGTCTTGCCCCAGCTGCGCGTTACTAGCTGCATAGGAACGTCGAAGTCCTCTGCTTTCAGGAGGTGATTCAGGAACTTCGTGGAATCGGCGCGGATATCAGGCGCGATGTGTGTCATGCCCGACTGAATATAGAGGGATATCATGAGGACGTGGGGGGCTAATGATGCTGCCGGTATTGATTTAACGAGAGAAAGAGCAGCGGAGCGGACTGTGGAGGTCGAATCAAGAATGAGCGGGCCGACCGACGTTACGATGGAGGAATCGATGTCATCAGGGAGATGCGCCTGCAAGAACGACAGCGCTTCTATACGACGATCAGCATAGCTTTCTGGGATTTAGGAAGTCAGATAAGACCTACCTCGGCGAGTAACGTGCGAATGATGCCTAGTAAGGGATAGGTAATGCTGGAAAGTTTCGCGCGATGTGTGCGATTTCGTGATTGATTGTGCAGGGAGATCAATAACTATGCACAAGTTAGAACTGACAGAAGGGCATGGTTGTCATCAGTACCCCTCACCTTTTGCCCTGAATCCTAGATCTGTGTGTGATGTTGCCTTTGGTTTAGACTTTCCGACCTTCAGCTTCGGTTTCTACAAAAGTGTTAGCTACATTCTTAAATAATGACACCGACTGTGCAACGTCATACGTACCACGAAGTCCTTCCGTTTCTCTTTTCTCTTCTTTTGTGACCCCATCCGAGAGTATATCACGCTAGCTCTAGGTCGACGAAATCGAAAATCTATGTGTTACGAGATACGTTGGGTCAAATAAATTTGTGCAAGTTCGAAGTCCCAACCGCAAATCACGAAAACCGTGGACCTCATTTCAGCAATTTAGCTACACGCTGGTGTCCGAACATTTTCGGGGATTCGGCGTTTCGCCATCAGACCAGAGATATTGGTTTGATCTGCACACGGCTAGACGAGCTTCGCCTCTGGAATATTTGATGGGAAGCCAGAATTTCGAATGGATGAACTTCGACGTTCTGCTGAGGCACCAGCATCCACCCGACCTTCGACTGCCGCAACTCTACACTTTCGGCCACCGACGACGGTGAGTAATGAACTCGGTCACTCGACCATTGTGGCCAGGTCTGGGACCGACGAAGACAACGGTGATCTGCTTGGTATATTCGACACCGACGACGACAAAGAGAAAGCAAATTCGGAGAATTCGACGGCTAAGGGACGACGCAAAGGTGACAGGTATTCGATAACGCTGGAGTCGCTCAATGCAGTGCCGGCGCCGCAGTCACGTAACTGGTCGGTTCAGGAGCTTTACAGTAAGTAAGATCATGATGCTTTCTTTGGCTAATAATGCTGACTAGTTTTAAGATAGCATGAAAGCCAACCAGATCGATCTTAATCCGTTGTATCAGAGGGATGTTGTGTGGGAAGGTAAGCAGCCCCAGCTTGCTTTGAGGCAGCCGACTTGTATTGACTGACCGTATTCCATGTCATTTACAGAGAGCCGAATGTCCTTTCTGATATCTTCACTTATGGCGCGTTACCACGTCCCTCCGATCACGTTCAGCGCAAAGAATATTGCCGACTTGACCTCCGGTTCGAGATTGACTCGAGTAGCTATCGACGGTATGCAGAGGTTAAGTTCCATAAAAGCGTATGCAAATCCATTCAAATCAAATTTGATCCCTAGGACAATATGCTTACTTGCGTAGATTCTTGGATGGCGAAATACCATATATTGACGCCAATAACATAAAGTGGTACTTTATAGGGGAGAAAAAGAATGCCAACACTCTACCACAGGATATTAAGGATTACTTTGTGAACCTTCGGATTTGCTGTGTGGAATATCATGAACTCACTTATGCGCAGGAAGAGGAGATGTTCACGCGTGTACAGCTTGGTATGCCACTAACAACTGCTAAATTAAGGGCCATGGCCAGCCCCGTGATCATTCTTGCACAAAGCATTCTTAACATGTATCCCGAGCTGAAAGCTCTGATCAGCAACAAACGACAGAATCAGGTGCATGCTGTCACTCATATACTGGCTCAATTGGAGAATGCCGCTGCGAATAACGGTTCATTTGTCTCAATAGGTACGACTCTGAATATCTAGTATTATGAATGAGGAAGTCTAACGAAGTACAGCCAGTACGCTCGTTAGACTTTGCAATGATGCGAGTATGGCCGAGCACGCCATATTGCCTCCAGAGTTCAAGGAACACGCGCGAGAGAGCTTTCGCAAATTGCGGGACGTTCTCATTGCATATCCAGAGACTTTCTGCAACGCCTGGGGTGAGGCAACTACTATGTCGCGGGAATTCGCACCAGTGGAATTTGTCGCTGCAGTGGTTCTGATTGACCGTAACATGACTCTACAGCTTCCAGAACTCAATCATGCGATCCGGCAGATGCGCATTAAATTACGTGAAAAATTCAAGGAGTTACGGACTAATACTCCAACATGGACTGAATGCTGGAAATATATTATAGACGTCAGGAAATCCAAAAGGCAGAACTCGGAGTCTCTCTGTCTTCGGACTGAATCTACCTCGACGAAAGTTACTGCACCTTCGTCGACTTCGTCCAGAGTTGCCGAGGCACATGAACGTCCATCTATGCCAGCTACTTCTGCGATGGAGCAGAGAGAGATGGAAGGTCGCACGACTGGCACTATTGACATAGTAAAACAAGAGCGTGAACGTGCTCTCCACGTGTCAAATGCGTCAAATAACAAGTACGTGTACGTTGACCGATTTGGATTGTCCGCTATGCTTAGAATGCTAAAATTTTGGAAAAGTGAATGGTCGGGTGACACGCTCTCTTCATACCCGTTACTGGCACAATCAACGAACTCTAATCCAGCGGCAATGATTTCATCAGAGGCTGTTCCGGAACTAGAGCCTATCGCTGCACTGTCGAACATTCCATCGGGAACGCCTACAGTGGAGCCGAAATCACAAACTGAGACCAGTATTGTTCCAACGACGGCGCAATTCACTACAACCGAGACTTTGTCTATGACGCCTGCACCATCAGCCCACAGCATTACAAGTAAAGTCACTATAGACATCCAACTTACGCATTCGCAATCTGCATCTTCAAATGTGTCCTCCTCAGAAGTTTGTGAAGCAGCTAGCGGTCAAGAGGCTTTCACGAGTCCGTTCAGCGCTATCTTCAATGCATTCGGCGTTCAGCAGCCGCAAGCTGCCAAGACTGCACAGGATACGGATAAACTCATTTCTGCTGGGTCGGAGTCACGAGAAGGTGGTATGCCATCGATGGCTAGGAGTACGTCGTCATCTAGTGATTTTCGAGGTTCGCCGTTCAGGACTTGGAGACAAACGAGTGCGCCAGAACAAAAAGAGCCTCCCGAGAGACCGCAGACCAATATAGCGCGACAGCCTGAGTCAAGGACGTCGGCAGCCGCTGATCGTCCGATCGTTGCGAAAGAGACCATTACGCGAGATATCACCGCCCAAGTTTCTAACTTCACATCAGTGCCATACGGTTCGACGGTTCATGAAGTACAGGTACCGTCGAAGCAACAGGAAACTCGCAGTACGACTCCGATGCAGACTGGGGAAGGAAGCAATGCTCATGAGGTTGAATTTCAAGATGCTCAGATGAAACACTTCGCGCCACCTCAAGCAACTCCTGCGCCTGTGTCGCAATGTCGTTATTCTTCGCTTACTCCGCTCACGACTTCTCTCACTCTTGACAACCCATCACCGACCTCTTCTTCGCCAGTTCAGCCATCGTCTCGCGGTGCTGTTCCCCTTAGTTTATCCATATCTCCTCGCAATTCTCCTATGCCGCGCAAACTTCCATCACCGGATGTCCTCGACACACCCATACCTAGGTCATTGACTGGCACTCCTACAGATTTGGATGGAATAACTCCACCACCTAGAACAGGTAGAATAATTAAAAAGAGAAAGTTTGCTGGCTCTGATGGAATGGTCTCGGCACTCCTGACTAAACCAGCACAAGAGATCGCTATCCAGGTGAAAAAGCAGTCTGCAAGTTTAGTTCCCCCGGAGACGAAGAGTACAGAAGTGAAATCGGCTTCCGTAATCCCCGTTCTTAAGACGAAGGACATCACACAGCCAGCACATCTGTCTCATCCTGCGACCTCTCGCGGGTCTATCACTTCACCGACGAAGCCTCTAATTCCAAAGCATTCCAGGTCTAGTCTCTTCATTCCACGATCTTT
Source organism: Lipomyces lipofer (assembly GCA_003705915.2). Taxonomy (NCBI): domain Eukaryota; kingdom Fungi; phylum Ascomycota; class Lipomycetes; order Lipomycetales; family Lipomycetaceae; genus Lipomyces; species Lipomyces lipofer. The sequence continues at coordinate 145,898 of PPJX02000004.1, read as the reverse complement.
GCACAGGAATTTGTCTTTCCAACGACAACTGCCGCATGATACACTTTCAGATACGAAAGGCAAACGTGGCAGCGGCCATGGTCTACTCGAACTCAATGTTGCGAGTTCGAGCGACAAGAGCGATTCTCAGAAGGCAGAAGCAGAGAAGAAGGCGACTAACAAAGCAGCGGACAGAGCTGTGGAAATCACCGTGGCGGATACAGTGGTCGATAAGAAGGCAACCGACAAGATCGTGACATCGAAGGTAGTTGAGCGGCTTATGGAGAGGAAGCCAGCCGAGAAGCCGCTGGAAAGGAGTCTATCAGAAAAGCCAACCAAGAAAAAGGTTACTGAGAGGGCGATCGAGAAAACACTTATGGGAAAATCTTCCGGCCGCTCTATGGCCAAAGATACCTTGGTTGGGTCTGTCATTACCGACAAGCCTATGGAGAAATCGTCCGAGAAGGTAATGTCAGTGTCAGCAATGAGAACAGCAGAAAAGCCACCAGTGAAATTAGTTGGAGAGTCTGTCGCGAGACCGACGGACAGGCCGGCGGTGCGGCAACTGGTAAGGCCCGCAGATAGATCGAAAAAATCAGTCATTAGGCCGATGCTTAAGCAAGTTTCAAACCCAGTCCAGACGTCCGTCACGAAGTCTGCCTCAATGTCGACGCACAGCAACGTTTATGAGCGGGTAGAGCCTAAGCAAGTCGCCAACGGGAGCAATTCCCCACATGTAGACTCTGAATCTAAGCGTACCAGCAACAGTGCAGTAAGACGCAGTCTTATGATATCGAATGAAATGAGCGAAGGCTCTGGTCCTCGTGCGAGTACAAATAATACTGGAATTCTCACTTCGCCCGCCAAAACGATCAATGAAGTCGATGATTCGTTCAGGACGATCACTGTGAAGCCGATGAGGAAGTTTAAGAGACGTCGGATGTATCATGGACCATTTGTCATCGACGACTAGTATCATGTTGTGAATCCAACTCATTTTTGATTAAACTTTGCGTGTTATTATTGCTTGATCCTTTCTACTAGCATTTTATACGGGGTTTATGGGAATGTTCTATTTGTTGCTTATTGCATTAGAATGGAGATTGTATCCGGGCGCAGCTAGTCTGCGATTGCCTTGGCCATATTCGTCAAATTTTTTTTTGGGATAAATATAAATTTTTCATGAGCATTCTTATATACTCACTATTCTACGCTGTACGTACATATGCAGTACAACCAACTAAGTCCTTCCCAGAGCCCTTACCCTAACTTACACCATTCCCGACTCTGAACAAACCACCTGCCAAGCCAAACGTTACCCAAACTATGCAATACTGTACTGCACTGTAATTTATAAAAATACACGGTACACAGTAAGAAATGCTACCAAATATCTATTGAACGAACAGATCATTTCCCCATGACCAGAGGCCGGTTCTCACCGACGACTTTCAGCATAGAAAGCATATCCAAACTTGCGAGCAATGACTCGCAGCTATGGCTGCCGGTGCTTCAGCATGCCGATTGTCAATTCGGCGCGGATCATTTCGAGACCGCAATGTTGAACTTGATATTCCACCCGAATATCAATTCGTCGAGTATAATGAGAGCAAATATATTATTTGATAGCAGCAATAATGAAAATGAAGAAGCTGCTTGTGATAATCATCAATATGGAATCAAGGAGAGAGACATTTTTGAAGAGCTGAAGGATTTACGCCTGTTATCCAACGTGAGCAGAGCAAAGCGTCGAATTGTTAGAGAGATTATCCCGCGAAATCAGGTTAAAGATCGGCCTATGCAGCAAACATGTCTAGTATTCACAGAATGTCTTAGTGGCGTTTCAGTAGAGAATCCGAAAACGATTTCAGTTCTCTACATCCCTCATCTCTCCTGCCCAGAAGCAGTACCATACTACCACCCAGTTGTTTCCGGTATTCTCCTCCGCTACATTTCATCTAGCAACACTCTACAACTTCTTTATCGTGTATTCACGCCATTACATTTTTGTCAGCTGCCAGAGCGTCTCTACCGCACTGCTCTACGCCTCCTGGCTACAGCATTTAAGCACTCTACAGGGTTGCAACAAGGTTATCAAAAGCGCGTCCACCATGATCTAGTGGTAGATCAAGTCGCTTTCCAGACGCGATATGTGGAACTGAAACGACGATATGCGTACCACCTGGTGGAGAACTGGATTGAAAGTACTGATCCGAAAAAGCATGTTTTTGAGGACTTGGCGATTGCTGCGTTTTTGATTGAATTCTGGGACGCGAGGAAGGTCCTTGGAGAGGGAATGTATGAAAAAGATACGTTGAGGTTTGTAGATATCGGTTGTGGGAATGGAATTCTGGTGTATATACTTGTAATGGAGGGGTACGTTGGGTATGGCCTGGATGCGCGGAGGCGGAAGACGTGGGACGTATTTCCCGAGAAGGTTCAGACGTGCTTGAAGGAAGCTGTCTTAGTGCCTCAGCTATGTATGCCTGATGATACGCAAACTCCGAGGGACGTGGCGATCCATGACGGCAGGTTCCAAGAAGGCACATTTTTGATAGGAAATCACTCAGACGAGCTTACCCCGTGGATCCCACTGCTCAACTGTCCGTTTATGGTTATTCCTTGCTGTTCTCATGCGCTGTCTGGAGCCAAGCATAGATATCCCACTTCCATAAAGGCTGGGAAGACTTGTGGAGATAATAGTGGAAGTCTGCAACAGAAATTGAGCACTTATGGGGCTATTGTGGAGCACGTTGCGAAAACTTCGCATGACGTTGGATGGATCGTCCAACGAGAGATGCTACGTATTCCTAGTACTCGAAATGCAGCACTAATAGGTGTCGAGAGGCGAGAATCGACAAATTCTAATGTTGCGAATGATGAGCCAAGCTCGAGAGAAAAGATTTGGAGTGCGGCAGAAATTTTGGAACGAGAAGGGGGTGCTGAAGGTTTTTGGGAAAGAGTTGTGGCCCTCACATCCAAGAATCCAAGATTGCATTAGCAAGGAATTCAGCCATATATAGGTATATAGAACTATGTAAAATATCCGTATAATATATTTATAACCAATGGTCTTCAATATGACACAATCGAACCATATAATCAATTTATATGTCAAACCTATAGCACAAGACTCCTCACCATTCAGGCGCTCAAAACCGCCAGTCTGAGCATTCCCGCCACCCAAAAAAAAAAAAAAAAACTCCGCACAACCAAGGATCATCCACTATACACATTTAGCGTCAAAACGCTATAGAGCAATCATATCGTCATTTCACCGGCGACTTCCTCAAATTCCGGATGGTCATCCAAGGCACCTTCGTCATCATCTCTGATGGTTGCATCATGAACATCAGCGTCAGGATTGCCGCCTGTGGCTGTAGCATCATCATCTTCGTCTTCGAAGTCGACGTCGAAGAAATCGTCCCTTTGACCGGTCACGAGCTCATAGAGCGACTTGGCCTCCTCAACCACACCATCAAAAGCAAGATCAATGGACGGAGCGGTCGAGAAGACAGTCTTCGAGTCTGTGGTTATGCCCGAGGGGGCAACACTCGTCTTTTGAGAGTACGTAAGCTTGAGAAGATATTTCAATGATTCTGCAGGTTAAATTAGAATTAATAAGTATGATACGTGACTTGCACTTGCTCATACCTTTAGGCGAAAAATTCCTCAGACTCTCACCCAAGCGTACTGACGAAATAACGGGTAAGCCATTGGGTAGATACGCAATATCTTCCTCGTTAACATCGAATTCAAAGTTCTCCGTCGACTCTCGCAAGATGCTCTCCTCAAGCTTCTCGAGAGCAAGATACAGATTTTTCCGACCTTGTTCGCCACGTTCCTGCGTCGACAGATACCATATTGCCTGTCCGGACGGGCACTGTCCGCTTCCACTTCCCATCACGATAACTTGAACCGCGAACTTGTTTCCGTCCAGCGAATCCGTCGGGAAAATCACCACCGCCGCAGACTCATTCTCAGCAAACCATTCATTGCAATCCTTTTCAACCACGGCGACCATCCGCGTGATCTCTTCCTCACCCGGCAGCGTACCTTCACTGGATATAAATTTCTCATTCACCATGATCTTCTCTCCTGTATCCAATATTGCGATACCTGAAATCTCATCAAAGTTTATAATCTTCGTACCGAGTCTGTAGACAGCACCGCCGACAGCAGCAGATCGACAGAAGCCCTGCGCGAGCTCCCCGCCAGTGCCATACATGGAGTACATAGTCGGGAAATTGCCGTAAACCTGCATTGATACGAGGTATCGCTTTATTCTTCCAAGCGCAACCTCAGTCTGCGCTTGAAGAGATGGTAACAGGCCGATAGAGTGAACCAACTCTACGATCTGCGGAGTATCGAGCCCGAACTGTTCCGTTAAGAATTGCACAATAGGCCTTCCACGATAAGCGTGCCACAACGCGGCGTTGTCTTCCCACTGAATAACAAATTTCATGAAACGCATAAGACTACGTTTCGTAAGTAGTGTTAACGTTTGGCTCGTGAAAATGTCTTCTTTCGTTCCAGGCACTTTCTCAAACGAATCCTGCTCGAACGTGTGGAATGAGCCAAGGGGTTTGAATTCTAGATAGCGTGATACACGGCTTTGAATTAATAGTGATAGCAGATCTGAACGAGTGAAGACGACGTGAGGGCTCAGATCAATAGCGTACTTCCGGGGATCAAGATTGCGAGAGATATAGAGGTAAGCGTCTGAAAATGGTGTTTCTAATTATGAGTGTGAGCTATAGATCGCAACGTTAATTCAGAACTAAGGACTCACTGTTGGTAGCTACATAGCACAATATATAAATGTAAGTATAAATTAGTATCAGCTCCGCTCTTCAATTCAAATCGCGAATTGCGTACCGGTATCATTCACACTGTCAGTCCAAATCTTCAGCTCGTCCAGGTTAAGAGCGGCCCAAGACCCACCATAGTACGGATTACGGTCAATGTGAAGAACACTTGTTCCTTGCCACGCCAAACCTCTTATAGTAAAACTCAGTAAGTAGAATATTGGCAAAATTAGACGAAAACAAATTTGGCACTCACGCAGCAACAATGCTCTCCACAAGTCCTGTACCATAAACCAAAACATCGTAAGTCTCAATAGAAGACTCTTCACTTGAAGCTGGAGTCATGGTAGTCGTCGACATGGCGTGTATGGTTGAAATTAGAGTGGTCGGAGTGTATCAGATGCTCTGCGCAGATGAGCAAGACGGCAGCCAAATCGCGCTGAAAGCAAGACCGCGGACGAATAAGATGGATCACACGATAGTTACAAGACGCTCGATGAACTAATTGCTTCAAAGCTGCAAAAGGAACTGCTAAAGCTGTGGGATCGAGAGGCGTGGGGAACAGCTCAATTTGTACGACGCAATAGGAGCTGGTCTGCGCTACACTAAATTTTCTCGAGCTAAATTTCTTGGACCGTGTGCAGCGAACAGGTTGCGCTCTGCATAGTCTGAGACGAGGCAAGGTTCAACTTCCGGATTGGGAATACAACACTAGAATTGCTTTCTACGGCCAAAATCTAAACCTTAAATGTATGGAGCTGGGTTTGGCTTCTCCTAACCTCGAGTTTTCACACCGTGCAAACTTCTAGTCTGGGTTTAGCGAACAAATCAACTTAAGCCACCTTAGGTCTAACACAAATCATTTTGAACCTTCTCGTGTTGCTGTCATATCTAAACCATATACTCCAACGCTGTGCTGTCCTAACACAAGAACAAGTGCTTGCCCAAGCAAACGACTTGAGCCATTGGCAAACCATTCAGCACGCTGTTCCCAACCGGCTCCTGACCCTACACGCTTATCCCACGCGCAGCTGGATCTTGAGCCTGTCGGAGGTGTCTTCACGTGGAGAAGGCGAGGAAAGGCCATGGGGCATACGATATTTTCAGTGTTGTATCTGGCATGGCCAGCCGACTGACTGACCGCCGAACGAGCACATCGGATAAGGGTGCTAATCTCCCCGAAGTTAGTGGAATACAAATCCTTTAACCAACCATCTTCGTCCGAGCTTACCTGATGACCTATGCCAACGCCCTGGAGATGAGCGTTTCCACTACTCCGATACGAAGATGGGCGATGTTGCCTCTTCGTGTTGCACTCCAATCCCTGGACTTTACAACATGTTGTGCAAAGCCCAGTATGGTACGAGTTCAACTTGCGAGGGTTGTTGCCCATGTCTTCTCAGTTCTTGCAGTAAACTTTGTAGGGATTATTGGTGTCCTAACTATTAACAACTTGCATAAAAGCATTCAGATATACTTCCATTTTAACTCGCCAAGCTTTTTCGTCCAAATTAATTAAATTTCACAATATTGTTAACACTGCCAAAAATTTAATAAATATAATCTTTCGACTTTGAATTTATGACTATTTTGGTACGTTTAAGGAATTGTCCAAGGTCTTGCTTGCACTAACGTTCGTGTGCTCTTTCTTTTTGTTCCTATGATTTCCTTCGCTGCCCCAAGCCTTCACGAGACTGGGCAAATCTTGCATGTCGTCATCCCCTACACGACCTCGACAAAATTAACCGTACCAAGTCAGGCTTCAATCCGTCAGCTTATATAGCAAGGTAGCATTCTATTGCCACAATTCGATTCGACACTTTGCTGCAAATATAGTCACTAATACTACGCCGATTTCGTCTATTCACAGCAAATTCTTCAAAATATTGTTTGTATCAAAGTGAGAGGATGGCGTCACGTTCGAATTCGAGTTCAGATTCCACCCCACGATCCCCAATGTTCGTCAAGAAAGATCCTCAGAAATTGGTTCCAAGCGAGGGTGCAATAAAAGCCGCAAAGTTAAGGTCTAATTCTGTTAATCTTGATGATAAATCTGTATTCGACGCAAATAGTACTCTTCAGAGTGAGAAATGCCTCAAGGACGCGTGGGATCCTATCTCGTGGCAGAGAAAGCCAATAGTACAAGACGTGGTATATGACAATGCAGGAGAAGTTGAAAAGGTACCGAGGTTTGGAAAGCATATAACCTCTCGTCTACTCAATTATTCACTTTCCCCATAGGCCTTGGAGAAACTTGAGGCATTGCCTCCCCTTGTTAGCCCACACGAGGTAGTAAATTTCTAGGCAACGGCATGTCTGCTCGCTTTCCATGTTTTGAGAACTAAAGCATTTTGGAAGATCAACAGATTGCAGGACCAGCTTCGTGATGCTGCATTAGGCAAGGCATTCGTTCTTCAGGGTGGTGATTGCGCAGAGCTCTTTGATTATTGCTCGCAGGTTTTGCTCCGATGGTTTTATCTTACGAACTATACTAGCTTGCTGACTAGCAAACTCATTAGGATCGTATTGAATCAAAAATGAAGATTCTCTTGCAAATGTCACTCGTTTTGATATGGGGTAATGATATAGCAATTGCTGGTTCCATTGAACCGCATTTAAATTTCTAATCAACGCGTATAGGGACGAAACTTCCGCTTGTTAGAGTAGCCAGGATAGCTGGTCAATTTGCCAAGTACATAAGATATGATTCCTTGATTTGGTTATTTACCGTCTAATGTGATTTCCATAGGCCTCGATCGAAACTCACTGAAGAGATTGATGGTAGAATGATTCCGTCATTCAGGTAAGCACTATGTAAATAAAGGTCTAACAATTCATGGAAGCTTGGCATGTAACAGGGAAGGACTTCATAGGGGTGATAATATCAACGGATTTAATGTAGAGGAGAGGACACCGGATCCCTCTCGCCTAGTGAGGTTTGTATAGCCTTAAGTTTGAAACAGCTTTACCCTGTCACTTCAGGAGCTCACTTGTTGTTACTAGTGCATACTTCCATTCGGCTGCCACTCTCAATTTCGTAAGGAGTTCGCTTTCATCCGGCTTTGCAGATCTTCACCGACCTTTCGATTGGTCGCTATCGCATGTTCAGTCGAGCGCAGTGAGGGCACGCTATCAGACAGTCGTAACATCAATTACAGAAGGGCTATCATTCATGAAAACAGTCGGTGCGGAGTCATCCAGTCTAGAGACTATTGATCTCTTCACTTCTCACGAAGGACTTCTTTTGGAATTCGAGCAGAGTCTGACAAGGAAATTGAGAGACCCACGGGACGGTCACCTCAAGTGGTATAATACCTCGGCTCACTTCCTCTGGATTGGCGACAGGACTCGTCAAATTTCAGGAGCACATGTGGAATATTTCAGGGGCATCATGAATCCTATCGGCGTGAAAGTTGGCCCTACAATGACTGCTCGTGATTTAGTCGCCCTACTCGACGTGCTGGACTCAGATTTTGTAGTGGGCAAAGTCACCCTTATTACTCGATACGGCGCGAGCAATATTGCGCGCATTTTGCCTGAGCATATTAAAGCAGTCCAGCAAACTAACCATAAAGTCGTCTGGTATGGCGCTTCGTTGTACTTCTTGGAACTTTCTTGTACAATTCTGATTGTAACTGGTTCTTGTAGGATATCAGATCCATGTCACGGCAATACGAAAACATCCCCTGCCACTGGTTTGAAAACAAGAGACTTCGAAGATATAATGTCTGAACTGGCGTCAGCGTTACAAGTTCATAAAGAGAACAGTTCACAACTGAATGGCGTCCATTTGGAGCTAACAGGAGATGCCGTTACTGAATGCATAGGTTAGTAATTGTATTTTGGGGAGTTCTTGGGGCTTCTCTAATTTGAATGATAGGCGGATCTGAGCGGGTGACGCACGAGGATTTAGAAATCCGATACGATACTGTATGTGACCCTAGATTGAGTGAAAGTCAATGTATGTATTGAAGTGTAGCTTTTCAGTTAGCACCAATTCTTTTGGAGTACGATCATACTGACGTCAAAGCTCTTGATGCGGCCTTTTTGATTGCGGATTGGTTCAGCAATGGAACGATGATGTCCATAGCGGAAGCTTTACAATCTTGATTCCGAAAGCCACATAGTTCTTATATGGCATACTGACAGATTTAAAGTGTCTCTGTGTTAAAGCGCTATTACAACATTGGAAAAATTAATGAAACCAAAAATTTAATGAATTTCTATTGCGGTGGAGCATCTGACGAGACTATATAGAAATATAGAAACCGTCAAAGTCAAAAGGTATGTTATCGTTGGTCGGTTGCTGGCGTTCCTGTTCTTGGGCTTCGATACTGCATGTGAGCACCGGTCGGAAATGCCGTTAAAATATCAGATATATCTCCCCACCACAGTAAACCGAACGTTCTATACCAGTCAATTGTTTTGGATATTCCAGCTTCGAAATTCGTCTTTTGAGCCCACCCGAGTTCCTTTAGTCTGGTAGCGTCTATAGCATAGCGACGATCGTTGAATGGCCGGTCATTTGTGTACTCTATATGCTGATCAAACATTTCCTCATTGTACCCAAAACTTTTCAGCAATAGATTGCATAGCTCAATGTTGGATATCTCGTCTGGCGTACCGATATTATATATTTGTCCAACCGCACCCTTATGTAGAACAGTATCAAGTGCGTCAACAGCATCACCGGCGTATAGATATCGTCGCCTATGCTTCCCGTTTCCGTGAACCACACACTTCCGACCTTGCTGCAGCAAGCATATAAATTTAGGAATTATTTTCTCAGGAAACTGGTGAGGCCCATAGACATTGTTGCACCTCACGATTATGACAGGAAGCTTGAAGCTTTTGTAGTATGCATTCACTAGCATGTCAGCCGCAGCCTTCGAGGCAGCATACGGATTCGTAGGAGACAATATAGCCGACTCTAATAAATCATCATCTTGCAGATTGACTTCACCGTAAACCTCGTCCGTAGAAACATGTATGAATCGCCTTATATTGCCGTTCTTCTTCGCAGATTCAAGTAGAACATGCGTGCCATATACATTAACTGACGTGAACTCATAGGAATCGCCTCCGAAAGATAGATCCACATGGCTCAACGCCGCCAGATGAAGAATTGTATCAATCTCATAATTTTTGAGAGTATCGGCAACATTGGTCGGACATGTAATATCAGACTCTACAAATCTGAAATTCGGGCAATTATGACACAAGTATGCGATGTTATTAAGAGATGAGCAATAGTCGAGCTTATCCATGCAGATAATATTATAATGAGGATATTGAAGCGTTAAATGGCGAACAGTCCAAGATGCTCTACGGTCCACAATTGTGTCAGAATTCAAAGTAACAGGAAATCTAAAGTTGTCCAATTACATACATGAATCCGGCACCGCCAGTGACAAGAATATTATTTATAGAATCTGCTTTCTGAAATTTGGTCGTTCCAATGAAAACAGGAGATGATCTCCATAAGTCATGCCAATTCGCCAACGAGAACGTTGAATGCGTTATCGGATCAGTCATTGTATGCCAGAGTCGTCCCAATATATCCAAGTCCTACTCTCGTCTGAAAGTCAATCAATAACAAATTCAGCATTTCAAAAAGAACATGTACGTACCTATATCCCCAGAGGTATATGACTGTCGTCTCTCGCTCTATTCATGAGTTAACGTAGCGTCCTGTCGAAGTATCAATAAACCACAATACTAATTTACCGCTGTATGCGCCGCGGGTCTTATTGGGCAGCAGCTAGCAGAGCATAAATGTCTAGTACGTCAGTACGTAAAATGTTAATGCTACAAGGCGAGTAAAAATGTAAGAACATCTCTCGTCGGTAGTTCGGAGCAGCTTGGCCCGAGATCCCCGTCAATGAGGAGATCGACTTGTTAAGCGCAGTTACCAGCAAGGAAATGCATTGCAGTACAGCCCAAAGGGCAGCGTGGGGCTCAGTACAGAAGCTTCCAGCTTAGTCGCGGAAAATGTGACCAACCCCTCATCGCAAAGTAATTTCAGCATCAACATGACATCTAAATATCTTCTATAAACCATTTCATACTATTTAACAGTCGCTATCCATCCAATTCAATCGTTTAGACTAAAATATAAAACCAACTGAGGGACATCTTCTCGTACGTGTTGTGTGCGTGACCTCTAACTATAGTGAACAACCCCGAAGTAGCTTTTAAATTCTCATTTGTGCCATATATGTCTCGACACTTTCACAAGAGCCTCCTTCTGATACTGATGTGTTGGTGTTTAGAGACACAAAATAGGCTGACTGCTCCTCCTCGTCTACGAGATCGCTCTAGTCATGCGTAGTGTTCGTTCTGCGAAGCATATATAGTTCATAATAAAATTTTAATATTTGAGATAGGCAACTTGGCCGAGTTGGTCTAAGGCGTTCGACTCAAGAGTTATTTCTTTCACGATATACGTGGTTTCGAATCTCGAAAGGGGCGTGAGTTCGAATCTCACAGTTGTCAATTATTTTTACGACTCAATGTATTGATTTTTAGGATTTATATTCATATATTACGTATTTTTAAGATCTCTTCGACGGGCTGGTTGCTGATCCGCGCAATCTCACACTGGGTTTCTTCCCCTATTACCTTGTGCTAGCTTGTGTGGTTCATCTAGCTCTAAATAACTGGACGATTATTGCTTATTGAATAGCAGACATCTGGGATAGCTTGTGTTCTCCCTTTCCACATGGCGAAAGTATAATTTAGCGTATGTAGATTGTTTCTTTTTCGGTGTAGGTTTTGTTTTGTGTCTGTGCCTCTCTTTTTATTTCGTTTTGTTCTCAGAATGTAATCTATCATTATAATACAGTATAGACAAGGGTACCAAACCCATGAATCTAACCGGAACTCTGCCTTAAAGTACTCGCACAGTTTGCGGCGTGGGTCGTGGCGCGTCCCCCAACCTCCCCCCAATATATCAACTTCTTGCACAACGCGATTTAATTAGCGTCTGACCGGAGTTAACCTAGTAGCTATAGCTTTATGTTACAATTTGTACTCTTTGTTCACTCCGAAATTACTTATTAAGCGAAGACGCATCTTGAGCCGCATGTCGCTCGTTTTTTTCGTCTCTGTGAGTATAAACCATTTCTTAAGCTAGATTTCGGGTGTTCTTTGTATGGGTTCTTGTCCCGACAACTGAGTAGGAATCAGCTATTACACATCAATTGTATAATTGCTGGGATGGTGGAATTGCTTCCTGATCACATTATGGATAATATTCGCGCATAACGAGTTCAGAATCTATCATTGTGGTTCTCAATCTGGCTGTCCTCGTCGCGCTCGTTGTTCGACGACATCCTGGCACGACTCAAACCATTAGTTTTGCATTGTTGCGGATAACGAAACTTGTTATCGCTATATTGATTACATGTCCTTTCATACTTCTCATTATCAATCTATCAAATGCTCTCTGTGGTAATTGTATATGCGACGCCATTGGTGGATTCGATGGGTTGTTTTGTATATGCATCCTGTCGGGCCATATTATATTATCAGCTTTATTCAAGAAGACTGTCCTTCAAGGTACATACTGATTAGCTATCTTAGGCTCGTTTGCTATATCGATTTGCAGCCCACAATGAGTGAAGAGGTAGCTGTAGCAGCGCTTTCGCACATGCATTCCGACCGTCCGACGGACGTCTTTCCTAGCGACGACAGCAGCAGCGAACTATCTGCCATTGATGGAAATGAGATGATGGATGACGATGCCGACGTCAGTCTAGAAGACGAGGATTCCGAGGCTCCGCAATCTGAATCGGATTTTGACGACCAGAACGGTGACGAAATGGATGTCGACAGCCAAGAGACCGAGGAGGAAGACCTTACACGTATATCACACACGGCAGAGAGTAAAAATCGAAGTTCGAGTACTGCTAGTACCGACGACATGAGCAATGATAATTCGAAGATTGAAATAGCCAAACCTAGCTCGTCTAAAAGTGGCAAAAGGGCGATCGAATATTTGGATCCTGAGCTTTATGGACTTCGGCGAAGCGTGAGTAAAAATTGTTATTTATCCACTTTCGGGTTATAATATATTTACAACTTTGGGTAGAATCGTTCACATATTGCCCCTGAAAGATTTGTGGAAGTGAGATTTCCCTGTCGTCCTAATTGTACTGACTACGAAATTTCTGATTAATTGCTATTATAGATTGATGGCACAGATGAAAGTGATGAGATTGCATCGAGAGCTCGAAAATCGCGATCCCACTATCGAACACCAAAGCGTAGGTGGACCATGTTTCTTTACTGTTTACTTTGTTTGCTTAGCGGTTATGTTTTTAAATAGTTTCAGCGCGTTCATCGACGCAATCGCAAACCTCTGACAGCGACGATTACGTGCAATCAAAGAAATCTCATAATAAGCGGCGCAAGCTAGGTAAAGTTGGCGTTGGATCGCTAGCTACAGAGATGAGATTTTCTACACGCAACAGCAAAGTTATGAACTATAATGAGGACGAGATGGACGACATTGATTTGAGCGATGAAGAGGAAAGTTATTATGTATCTTCAAAGTCATCCAAGCAGACCAACGAAGTTTCATACTATGATACTGGTTTGTATATGAAATTTGTACACCTTGTACTGATATGCTGACCATATGGCAGATGAGCATGCCATTGACTCTGTGCTTGATCATCGAAGGAAGAATGACGGTTGGTTCTATTTTTTCATGTTCCACTTTCCGATGCAAAGCATGACTGACAGGGATGATTTAGTCCTTGGACATGATCCTTACTCAAACCTACAGTATTATGTGAGTCTGTAAAATTTAGAGGAGAACAACTTCTTGTAATATTAATACTACTATTACTGCAGATTAAATGGCAGGGATTGTCCCATCTACACAATACCTGGGAAACATACGACGATCTTAATGGCCTAAAGGGTTCTAAACGACTCGATAATTTTATTCGTCAGAATGTCCTTTTGGATTCTCAGATTCGTGGAGATCCTCTTACCACGCAAGAAGATATAGAGGCCATGGATATCGACAGGGAAAAGCAGAGAGAAAACTACGAGGAATACAAGACTGTGGAACGCGTCGTTTCGTCGGAGCGGGTAAACATCGACGGATCGATTCGAATGCAGTATCTGGTGAAATGTAACGATATTCGTGATGTAGCCATGCCTCATAATTTCATACTGACAAGAATATAGGGAAACGACTTTATTATGATGCATGCACATGGGAAGACGCTGAAGTTATCGCAAGAATTGCGAGGCGTGCGGTAGAACAGTTTTTGAGTCGATCTAGTTCAAAATTGTCACCCATTCATAGCGTTAATTACGGCACTAGAAGACCCCGATTTGAGAAATTGACAGAGCAGCCACCATACGTGAAAAATGGAGAGTTACGAGACTTCCAATTGACGGGCCTGAACTGGATGGCATTTTTATGGTCCCGAAATGAGAATGGAATTCTTGCTGACGAGGTAGGGCATTGCTAGTTTTCACTTTTCAACGTTCTCTAACGTATCGTACATTTGCAGATGGGCTTAGGGAAAACTGTTCAAACAATTGCTTTTCTATCCTGGCTAGTTTATGCTGTGAAGCAGCATGGTCCTTTTTTGGTAGTTGTTCCCTTGTCCACCGTACCGGCATGGCAAGAAACAATCGACCTTTGGGCTCCAGATTTGAACTATATTGTGTACTTGGGAAATACACAAGCGCGCCGTATGATTCGAACACACGAATTCTTTGTGGATGGAAACGCAAAGAAGCCGAAATTCAACATCCTTTTAACGACATACGAGTATATATTAAAGGATCGATCTGAACTGGGATGTATCAAGTGGAAGTATTTAGCTGTTGATGAGGCGCATCGATTAAAGAATTCCACTTCGGCACTTTATGAATCACTCCAAGAATTTAAAGTGGAAAATCGACTATTGATCACTGGTACTCCGCTACAGAATAATATTCGAGAGTTAGCAGCTCTTGTCGACTTTCTGATGCCTGGAAAATTTCATATAGACCAGGAAATTGATTTTGAATCACTTGGTGCCACTCAAGAGAAGTATATTCGAGATCTCCACGAGCGGTTGAAGCCTTTTATTTTGCGTCGTTTAAAGAAGGATGTCGAAAAGTCACTACCATCCAAGTCAGAACGGATTCTGAGAGTAGAGCTTTCTGATATGCAGACTGAATACTATAAGAATATCATATCGAGGAACTATGCCGCTTTGAATGCAGGAGCTACAGGAAGCTCGCAACTGAGTTTGCTGAATATTATGATGGAACTTAAGAAAGCGAGCAATCACCCTTATTTGTTTCCAAATGCGGAGAATCAATTTCTGGAGAGCACTGACGGAGAACGTACACAAGATGTTGTATTCCGGGCTATTGTTATGAATAGCGGCAAAATGGTTCTACTGGATAAATTGCTTGGTCGGCTAAGGCGGGATGGTCATCGTGTGCTTATTTTCAGCCAAATGGTTAGGATGCTTGATATCATAGGTGATTATTTGAGTCATCGAGGACTCCCGTTTCAGCGTTTAGATGGTACTGTACCGGCACCTACTAGAAGGGTTGCGATTGATCATTTTAATGCCCCTGGTAGCCCTGATTTCGTGTTCTTGCTGAGTACAAGGGCTGGCGGTCTGGGTATTAATCTGATGACAGCAGATACCGTCATCATATTCGATTCAGACTGGAACCCGCAAGCTGATCTTCAGGCTATGGCGCGCGCCCACAGAATCGGTCAAAAGTCCCATGTCATGGTATACCGATTTGTCTCTAAAGATACTGTGGAGGAAGAAGTTCTGGAACGAGCACGGCGTAAAATGATATTGGAATATGCCATCATATCTCTTGGAATTACGGATACAAGTGGTGCTTCAAAACGATCCGAGCCGACAAGCAAAGAATTAAGTGCTATTTTGAAGGTATTTGCGACATCGAATTTTCAATTGTATAGTTTGTTAACTTTTATTGTAGTTTGGAGCTGGTAATATGTTTAAGGCCAACGAGAATCAGAAGAAGTTGGAAAACATGAATCTTGATGATGTGCTCGAGCATGCAGAAGATCATATTACCACGCCCGATCTTGGAGAATCCCATCTCGGTGGAGATGAGTTCTTGAAGCAGTTCGAAGTCACTGATTACAAAGCCGATGTCAGCTGGGATGACATCATACCTACTTCTGATTTGCAACGCATCAAAGAAGAGGAACAAAAGCGCAAGGAAGAAGACTTTCTTCAGGAGCAAATTCAGATGAGCAGTCGTCGCGTTATTCCGATGAAACAGCACCTTTCTGAAAACGATGGGTCCGATTCAGCTGGCAAACGAGAGCATCGCCGGACGGAGAGAGCTTTGAAGAGAAAGCAAGAGATTGAAGAAGCCGGCGACCCCAATGCTTTGTCAGAACGGGAGATCAGAACTATATACAAATCTATCCTGCGCTATGGCAATTTGCGTGATAGCTGGGACAGAATCGTAGTTGATGGTACGTTTTCTAATAAGGAGCCGGAGCGTATTAAACGAATATACGATGAGATGGTCACGATAAGTAAAGAGGTAATTGCAAAGGAAGAGGCGAGGAGGAGTGAACAAGTTACCCAGGACCAGAACAAAAAGAAGGAAAGAAAGGCGATACTATTCGAACACAAAGGAATTAAGAATTTGAATGCAGAATTAATTCTTCAGCGACCAATCGATATGAAGGTTCTGTATGATGCAATCCCTGAAGACGATCCGTATAGTTTCCAGCTTAACGGTCATGTGAAGTCAGTTCACGCATGGAGTTGTTCGTGGTCGGTTCAGGAAGATAATATGCTTCTGATAGGCGTGAGCAAGTATGGCTACGGGGCGTGGACAAATATTCGCGACGACCCTACTCTGTGTATGAGTGACAAGTTTTTCTTAGAGGAACATCGCATAGAGAAGAAGGAGGAGCGTGTTAAAGACGAGAAATCGGGTCCGAAAGCGCCAGGTCCAGTCCACTTGGGAAGAAGAGTGGAATATTTGATTAGCTTACTAAGGGATCGAGGGAATAATCATGATCAAGAGAACAAAGATTCCCGACGACGGAGGAAGCCGGCAATTGCGAAACAATCCACCAAGTTGCACGATTCTGCATCTGTTTCACCCGCACCATCGGGTCTTAAGATAAAGTCAGATCCACTTTCAACAAACAAGCAGTCAGGGAACGGATCGCATGAGAGAGCAATAAGTTCTGAAAGTATTTCGGCGACTCGCATCAAGACAGAAAGACATATGAACAAGCCAAAATCTCCCCGACCTCCAGGACCACAGGGAAGTCGACGAGATAATAGTGAAGAATTATTTAGTGATTATTCCAGTATGGACGAGGCTTCCTGCAAGGAAATACTCCACCCTGTGCGTCAAAGCTTGAGGAGACTAAAACAAGGCGGTAATGGCCTTGATCGCAGTGAGTGGGCGGTGATATTGAGGAAGGAGCTGAGAACTGTCGGCGATCACATAAATAGAAAGGTCTCGGCTCAGTCGCGCGAAGATAGGCCGCGTTTGCTTAGGCATTTATGGTGAGCCTTCTCCATGATATTCTATGCTTGATAGCATGGCCTCTAATTCATTGTCTAGGGCATTCGCCAGCTACTTTTGGCCGGTAAATGTGTCATCTCGAAAACTCTCAGCGATGTACGATAAAATACGGCAGCGAACAGAACAGTCTTAACTCCGAGTTAGCTGCATGGGTAACATTCAATTTGGTAACATTATTTGCTTTGCTTTCTGTAATATAGTGAGACGCCCGTGGTATTTTCTTTCGCTTATAGTACTTTTGGAAATGGTTGTGTATATATATACTTATATTCATTGTATTCATTGTATTTATAATATGCATTAGGAGAACGTGTTGTCTGTATTTACCGCGTCATATCATCGGATTGTATAATAAGCTAAGGTGCTAAGGTTACTGTCCTTCTAGTTTTATAGATTATCAAAAACCGCAGCAATATGATACATACGCTGCAACTTGTTTTGTACAAACTTTGTCAATCTATAGCCAAGAGAACTCCATCGAAAGACGACAAAAGCTTGGCCACTACCACAGGCTTAGACGGAACGATTTATATAAAATCGAATATTTATTGCATTCAGCCACCAAGTACCTGTAAAAAGCCATTCAACTATTCTCATAATAATAGAAAAGTCCGCGAAGGTTTAAATATTTGTTTTATTAGAACACGGGTGATTTTCATGGTTTTGCGGGAAGTTTGACGGGTTCGATGGTACCGTGCACAGAGCGTACAGTACAGTGAGACAACTACCGCAATTGATTTTTGGAACTCTTCCACGCAACAACTGCGTGAATCACATGTTATGCTGGTGTCGATCCAGTAATTGACACCCAAATCGACTGCTGAAATTCAGTCGCGCGCTAAAAACGACATTCGTAATAGACCAAGAACGAAACAAGAAATATACAAGAAATATATAACGAAGTCATATCGCAATAATCCTAATTATATTTCCGCTACTATCGATATACGCATGTGGATAACGAAATTTATACTATTCGGCGTTGGGGGCCCTCAACACCTAGCGATGCTGGTGGTGTGATTTGCGGGGAACAGTTATGGAAGATATGCCGCAAGGTAAGAGTCGATGTGCCAATTCGAAGCACAGGCCCTCTTAACACGGTACTGTAGACCGCCCACACATAATCGAATATAAAGCCGCAGTCTTTCCAACTAGATCAGCCTACTAAGTGCATATAATTGATAATCGACTGTGAGCTTGCCATCGCTATATACTACGTGTGACCTTCGCCTATTTTAATTTAGATACATTTATGAGCTCTACAACTGCTGTACCGAAAAATGAGCAGGCTATATTGCAGAAGCTGATCACCATCCGTCATCGCTTGTCCTCGTTGAAACAAGATCGTTCAACGTTGGTGTTTTCATTTATTGCACTGCCATTGATCTGCCAAGATTGAGGACTAACCTATCGGCTTCCAATTAGATACCTAAAATCAAGCGATGTCAGTACTGTGTACGAGCAACTTATCGAGGAAGTGCGCAAGATCAATCATATTCGAGAGGATCCCAACTTACAAGATGAGCAAAATAGAGGCATGAAATTTTAACTAAGAATGGAAGATGTGGTAGAGCAATTGACTAATTGACAATTCTGCAGTGGATGTGGTTCTAGATGATGTCTTTCAATTGCTCTCGTTGTTTTTCTTAACTGTCGGTCTTACAAGGACAGCTCCAGCAACTTATGCTTCTTTGACGACTGTGAAAGTATGACCTACATTTATAGTTCTTGTTAACTCAACTTGAAATTAATAGTATCACAGCGTCTCTTGGATCATCTGAAGGAGAGCCGGGTATATTCAAATAATGATCTTGTTCCCATTGAGGAACGTTTGAACGAAATTAAGGGCATTGTCGAACGAGATGCCCCGAACGAGTCACCTCAAATGATACAACTAATAAAAGCCAAATGCGCAGTCTGCGGTGTGTGCTCTATTTATATATTTCGAGCGTGTCTGCAGTATTCATTGTATCTAACATCCGGCTAGAGGCGCAACTCAAGGAACTTCAGGATTCGCTGTCAACTATATCCGCGGAGTAAGTTCTAGCCTTCCATCGATTATCGACTGTACGATTAATATGTAAATGATAGGCTCATGCCAACGTTCCAAAAGCTGGTTTCAATTCGAAGGCAGATAATGTCAATAGGATCCCGACCAAAATTCTCTATTTCGGAATTGAAGTTTTTACAGGAGGATCTCAGGCACATCGAAAATTCGAGAGTTGATGGTAATTTTTTGTCGCCAGACGGCAATATACCAGATGGCCAAAATGTATTGAACGGATTGCTGGAGGACTGTCATAATGTTTTGAATGACTTTGTTGCTAGAGAGGATCTAGTTTCCCCGAACTTGAGACCGATATATGAGCAGCTGTCTGAGATGAAGAATCAACTTGATAATCTCATGCTAACACACCGATGGACTCTGCGCGAAACAGATCTATATAACTATCAGCAAAAACTACAAGCAATAGATGATATGCGGGTAAATGGCGTGTTCTTGGATGAACAAGGGAATGCTCCAGAAGGCCAGACGGTAAATATATTGCTCAATTGTTGGAGCCTACTGCTAATTGCCCTCAGATTTTGCTATATTTGCTGCGCCGTTGTTATGCACTGATTTACAGGTTGTTGGTGTCCAGTGAGCCTGTTTCCGAGGGTGAGACGCCGCATTGGATTGCTTAGTTCGTTAGCATGACATATCTAAAGTATCTCTGCATTTAGCCTTGATGCCAGTCCAAAATCAGTTGAGCACTGTTCGCCGTTGTTTAATGGAGGTTAAAAGGATGGGCGGTCTGTCATCAGCACGAGAACTGTATCCATATCAGATGAAACTAGCTTCCATAGACAATATGCGCGCCGACGGAAAGTTTATGATTGGGAATGCAATTCCGGAAGGCCAAGGACTTCTTAAGTACGTTAAATATTACTTTGGATTTGGAATAATAATTATGAACTGACACGCGTTTGGTTAATTAGTGCGCTCTTAGCGGAGGTTCGCCAGTATTGCTTTGGTATATGACACTTGCTTATATTCGCTGACTTATTGTTTAGTGCTTCGATCTTTGCCATGAACTCCGATGTGAAATGGATGAATAGTAGCAAGAGTAATGTGGTGCCTCTCACGACGTCATCATAATGAGTGTCTTGATGTGAGGAATGCGAGTATGTACTGGTTCAGTCCGAGCGTACTTGTTGCCATGCTTAATGTCTGTGGTCAATGCTACCATGGAATTATGCACAATCGTACTTATGTGAGGAGGAAACACATTGCGTTACTATATAGCGAATGTCTTTTCCAGTTCCAGTCACACACATACATGTGTAATCTCTTTCATATCTGTTAGGACCGGGATGAATTTGTGTTTTGATTATAGGCTTACGACCAGAATATACTATGCCTTGAGTTCGAGGAATTTTGATCGATTTGTAGGAAAAAAAGTGTAATATTTATCAGTATAACTTGTTTTAGTCTCTGTATAGTGTTTGAACATCACCTTCCATTAGATCTTCGACTTGCAATGTGCGATATGGATTGTAGTAGACTGTAGCTTCAGATAAGTAGTCTACAATTTGCCCGTGATAATTTATAACTGTTGTGGCTCATGTCTGGCTTCGAAATGCGCGGTATTCTATCAGCGACGGAGAAGTTGGTGGCACATATGACATACCATACTAGGAAACCAATAGTCAGACGTTGATGATGCATCCTAATGATGCGTACATTATAATTGGTAAATTCATGACTGAGAGAGCTCGAGAGTGCACTACTTTCCTGCTGTTAGCCAAATTGTTGTTTCAGATCGCGGGGCACAGCCATAACCGGACCGAAGTTTGAATGAGCTACAGCTTCTACCACGAAACCGCACCTCCATCTGCCTATCTACATACTTCGCATAAATTGAAACACACTCCAATTCTTTTTATTCTGTCTTCGTATTTAACCAGTTCCAGAACGCCAGTCTCTGGTACCCAATAGAAATTTGCTCATGGAAGTATGGCGGACGACGCGTCTTCGCTGACCGATGGAGATATTCAGACTAAAGCGGACGACACAGAGTCCAATGACTCGTCGACAGAAACGTCGCCTACAGAATTTCGAGAGGGCAACGATGGACCTGCCGACGACGATCCGGCTCGAAGCACAACGAGTTCCCCAGTATCCGAGGACGTATACGGTGCCTTAAGGGCCGAACGGGATAGATTGAAGAAGCAGCTCTCGCTTGATGTAGCAAGCCACAACGACGAAATGGCTGGCTTGAGGGCAAGGCTCGAGAAGACAGAGAAGGAGCGGCATGAGTTTGAGAGCCAGTACAAGAATCTGTTAGGGAAGGTGTCAAGTATACGGTCCACCCTTGGCGAACGGTTAAAGACCGACGCTGTAAGTTATATCCAGGTCGCATGCTGTTATGGGCTTTACAGATTTAACAAATTATTTTCTTTTAGGAAGAGATATCTCGCCAAAAGATTACAATCGAATATCTCGAGCAAAAGACGAAGAATCTCACAGAGACGATTACCAAGTTGCAACAGGAAGTTATTACGGCATCAGAAGAGTCAGATCGCTTGTCAAAGGAACTGGCAAGCTTACGGCAAACATCTATTGCATCTCAGGATAGTTGGCAGAAGGAAAGAAGCAGTCTTATAGCCAACGAACACTCCCTTCAGAAACGGTTACGAGATACTGTGCGGTCCTCTGAGGACTGGCAAGTCATTGCTACAGAAGAGAAGACTATGAGACTGACAATTAGTGAGCGCGTAACTGAGCTTGAGGAGCAGTTACATGGGCAGAAATCATTATATGACGAAGTACTGCGAGAGAACAATGAGAATGCAACAGCATTACGCAATTTGCATAACGCAATAAGTGTTCTACAAGACGAGAGAAAGGCTGAATTACACGACGTCGTGGAAAAAATGCAAGCGCAGATAGATATGCTAGCCGATGAGAAAGCTGTTGCTACTGACTCAGCTCAACAACTGAAAGCTCAACTGGAACAAGCTTTGGTCGACCTCGAGAGGATGAAGCCGTTTGAGAAAGAAGTTAAAGAGAAAGCACTGTTAATAGGCAAACTCCGACATGAAGGTAAGTATCTGTGGTTTATATCTTGACGTCATATGCCGACAGTTGTTGATGTAGCTGTAATTCTCAATGAACATTTAACGAAGGCTTTACGCTTGCTGAAGAAGGGAACTCCAGACGAGAACGTGGATCGGTATGGAAAAACTCTTGGCATATATTGCTTGTATTGGTATCATGGCGCTAATGGTCTTACTTCTCCAGGCAATTAATTACAAATCTGATTCTGTCGTTCCTGAGTCTTCCACGTAGCGATACAAAGCGTTTTGAGATTTTACAACTTATTGCTGCGTGTCTTTCATGGAATGAAGGTACAGAGCCCCTATTTGCTTGTAACCGGTCTTGATGGCTAACGATTGCTTGAATTAATATAGAGCAAAAGACTTTGGCTGGACTGATTCGATCTGGAACTTCATCCAACGGAACTCATGTGTGAACAATTGGCGACGATACTGAACTTAGGATTGGACTACAGGGATCCAAAAATATAAATGTAAAATAGTTATCTAATAATAGTTTGGGTTAGCTCCTGGAGTCCTAGTAGTTAGATGAATTAGAAGGTTTATGATGTGACTTTACTGTGCGACCAAGTACTATCGTGTCTATTAGGACAGAATCATCGTCAAATGGGCAATAGAGGGGACAAGATGGTCGAATTACGCTACTTAGCCGAGTGTGCGCTCACAAGAGCGGTATTACGATTAATTAACAAATCTGCAGTTTGTATTCTGCGTGCGATCTTCGTCACATATATACAACATTTAGACCACGCTAAAATCGATAAACTCCTCCAAGCTGGAAAACATTGAAACCTAATCATTATCACATTACCTTACAATTGCCTTTGCTACAAGTGGTATTCCATGACAGCTGATCATGATATAACACTCGGTATTTGGTATGTGTCGAACGGTTTACTTCCGAAGACGCTCAACGATGTGATCCAAGTTCTATAATAGAATTAGCGCATGTTCAACGTTCACAAACCACTATGATTCATCACAATATAGCACTTACAAGCTTCTTGTCGAAAGTTCCCTTAACGCCACGAGAAGCAAGAATGTTCAACGCCCAGGTGTTAAAGTACTACACGAGTGTTAATCATCGACAAGCGCAGCAGCGAAGGTAATAGGTACTAGCCTCGTATTTCATTTCACTGTTTAATACACATTAGCATCTAATAGGATTGACTTAACAAGCCCTCAGACTTACGTGGACAACGTGATCAATACATCCTTCGGGGTACCATCCAATTCCAAGAGCGCATACAACTAGTCCACGTCATCAGCGAAGCACATAGATTGCGTATAAATTAACTTACGCGGCTAATGAACGGCGCGATCATGATCTCAGCTGTATAAGAGTTAGTGATAATGTGCGTTTCCAACTCAACCGATGTCACTCATAGTCGGCACATACCTAAGATAGGGTGGTCCGAGCCGCCAAAGAATGGCTTAGCGTCCTTTAAATAGGGGAGGAACTTCTCAATACCGCTGAAGATGTTGGATACAGCTGAAAGATTTCTGCCATAAATGGAGTCACGGTAAACAGGGAAAATAAACTCCATGAAACGATCAGCCATAAGTCTGCTCTGGGCTCGCAATAATGGGTCGCTGGGGATGAGATTGGCTGCATATCGGCTTATTAGCATCAAGAAGACAAGAGAAGATTATGTACTTCTAGCTCGGCATCCTGATGACTGAACGCACCTTCGGGGAACAAGTCCGCAATGAACTATTTGTATGCGTTAGACAATGGCCTGTAGAAGTAAGGACGTCAGCATATCATATACCTCAGTCGTAATCAAACTCTCTATGAGGATGTCGTCGCCATATTTTAAGGTTGGCACCTTTCCTGAACGTCGCCCAGTCATCAATTCCAGAAATTCTTCGGACAACACCAATTGTAGACCTATGCCATACCACCAGGATTGACCTCCTTGAGAAACCAGTCGGGCTTATTCTTTAAGTCGATCTCGATATATTCAAACTCGACATTAGCTTGGGTGAGAGCAATCCAAGTGCGAGCAGCCCATGGGCAGCTGAAGCGCCATTATCAACAAAAAAACCTTGGTAGATTCCTAGAAATATGAAGCGTTACTCACATAATACTGCAGTAAAGCTTAATGGGCTTATCGGGCTTTAGCTTCGTAACAGTGGACATATTGGCGATGACTTTGAGATAGCTATTTCTTCCTGGAGTTAGGACAGAAAGATGTAAATAAGTATATCAACGACGAGTTGCAAACTTAGGTCTGTATTTGTAATTAGCGAATTATCAATCCCCGCTAATCCTTTTTCGGCACGCATATGTACGTAGTCGCTATCACTGTTCCGACCGTGCTGACCTAGCCACGACGTCAGATTCACCTCCACACCAACCGCAACCTCGCAATAAATCAGCATGCCAAATAGAATAATCCGGAATAGATCGTGAGAATTACAAAAAAATTTAAAATTTATTTCTGATAAGTATAGATAGTGGTCTCATTCCTACCCCCATCTCTCAAAGAAATGTTCAAGTCGCGCCACATAGAGAGGCCAAAGCTTCATCATCCTCCTGATTATGTTATACATTTTGTTGAAAATCAAAATCAACCCTGAATGCTCTCCGCTCTCCTCAATGGCTGGATCACCGTCCGCTCACCTCGTGGACAGTTCCTTCTATCTTGTCCAGCCTCACGACAGTTACCACATCGCCCTAGATTTGCTTCTTATTATCTGCAGTATATTGTATGGTCGGCAGTGGGTAAGTCTCTTTGTGCCCCTCGGACTTCGCGGATCTAGGACCAGCCGCTCAGACGTCAATGGCACGCACACAATATTGAGCGGCTCACAAATATGGTAGACATGCCATCTCGGATAAATATCAGCAAGATTCAATGGTCTGCCGAGTTAAATCTGGTGATAACAAAGTCACTAGTATCTGTGAAAGTACTTCACACGGACAGTCCTTGGTTTTCCCTTCATGTTCAACGCTCCAGATAATTATAACCGATTATGTCATATTTGTACCCAAGCTTTGAACTCCATCCTTTCCGTGCTCGATGTCTTAACGAAGGTGTTGTCTATGGACGGCAAAATCGAGGCATACTGTGGCGATTATCTCTCCAACCGGGAAGAGTACTTGGGGATCATGTAAGAACATTTCATTGCTGAACGATTCCTTCAACATGGGAAGCGGTAGATACCCCGAAGTTAATGTTGTTGCGAGTGCAGCCTTCAAAACCCTATATCTGACTTCTGACGCCCCCTCTGAGATCCATGTGTCGGACATATCTCATCGCTGCAACATTATAATTGCCCGAAATCCTTCCACTTGCTGTTCCATCTCCGCTTCATCGAGGTAGTATATAACTTGTCCGAAGTCAGCCACGTAAGTCCTCACAGTCTCTGTCCCGGAAGATGCGAAGGATATTATGCTCGATATGGATGCAACACAATGATGGACAGCTCACGGAAAAGCAACAGAGAGTGCGTTGATTAAGACGTATCTGAATCTGGCTCACTCGCGGTGAAATGTAGCAGCACTGAGGCCACTAATTTAATGTCAGCTATACCCTTGTTATGTCAAGATATAATTCAATTTATAAGATGAAGTCTTGCAGTAATAGGATGAGAGAAAATGAGCGCATAAAGCGCCATTGGCTCCCAATTCATTGGCGGAATATTCTCAATGAACTCGACGATTCCAGATAGGAGTGAATGTAGGTACCGTTGTACACATCTGTACCCAGACAAGGAGCCGCTTGGAGCGTTGATTGTGTGCGCCAATTCCTAATTGGTAGCCGACTACGTTTCAACTACGTCATTGTCAGTTTGCGTTTTTCGGTTGTCTGACGGTGCATAGGTTAAGATCAGACATAGATCAGACATGCACTTGCTGAGATACATCTCGTAGTGGTGCCATCTGTCGTCAGCCCTTGCTTGTAACCACCGACCAACCTATAAGACGACTTCTGTGATTGAGTGCGCTTCATACCAACTTTATCTTCACCCGGATTCTTAGGGAGGTTTCGAGTAGTACTTGTCTTCCCGTGGCTTGCGTAAAATATCTTGCAAACATCTGCGGTGATTTCTGCTACGATTTCTTCGCACCAAAGCCTGTAGTTCATTAGAACTTTGAACACATCGTCTGCTGAAGCGAACGCCAAAATAAAATTTAGGGGCAGACGCTGTGCTAAAGAAGAATTAGTATCGATGATTGACTGTTACATTGAAATTTATCGAGTAAAGTAGCCGGAAGTTGTAGTTAGGCGGCTGTGGGACCTAATGGGAGAGATAATTTGAATTTGGCGGGGATCGTGCGATAAGTCTTTAACATCATGGCGAGGTGCGACAACGACAAGCTTAGATATAAAATATTGAGCTTCAATTACTCGAGCTTTTCATCATTTTCGAGTAGACGTGCGAGGCTCATGTGGGGATGTCGGCGTTGATCTTCCCGCCCCTGGGAGAGATATACCGCGGGGTACAATAGAGTGCCAAAAAAGGAATTGGCGGGGTTTGTAACTTGCATTAGCAAAGAGCCACCTTATACAGCTCGGACAATCTAGTCTCATTGGATGAACATCGATGCTCACGATAAGAGAGCAGTTCGCTCTTTCATGTAAGTATTGTTAGGCCAATCCTGAATCGGTTAGACCCTATAGTATAAAGAGAGCAGGCGTCAGGCGACGACCGCAAAAGGCTTAGCTCATAGACCAACTAATAACATTCTGGGTTCGAATTGTTGGCGGTAGACCCTAAAGATATTAGGCCAATTAATGCAAGCTAAATCCCTAAAAGAAGTTTGAAGAACCAAAATTACTCTACGGTTAAAGGTTATTGACGAGGATATGAGTGACCTAAGTAGTTACCAACTGCCAACATTGAAGGTGTTCAAATAACACGCTTGCATGAAACTCAATACATCCAAAGTTTGTATTTAGTTCCAAGAAGGAATTTTTTTTTGTTGCATCCCAATCTTGCAGGTGGAGCTTCGCCTAGACTCCCCGACCAGATTTCCCGGTTGAAATCAGTGGGGCAAACTGGCCGTGAGTTCCATTTAGATTCATCTAGCTACAATGTCTTAGCACTCAAGGCATAATCTCAATATCTCAGAACTGCCGTGCCCATATCATATCCGACGACAATTCTAATACCGCGAACAAACTTTATTAACGCATAACTGTTAAGATCTACAACTCTGATTTTCTCCGGACCCCCTACTTGGCCACTGCCGACAGCGCCTCTAAAACCTCCAGTTCAATTTTGGCCTCTACCTGATCGATCTCGCTTCCACTAGTGGCATTCTTCTGTGCCTCCAACAACTGGGTACGAATTGCCTGGAGCATATCATTAATAACAATTACATAGACCACAATATATAGAAAAAGTCTTGAGTTAAACCAACCTCAGCACTGAAGTCCTCAACAGGATACGCCTCGACCGCGTTAACACTGAGCAGAGAACCGGGTTGGACCACCGCAAAACCACCTGAAACTAAATTAAGTCTGTGAGAAATTGGAATCCTCTGCATGAGATTAGATTACGTCGGACCTACCAAAAAACTGCTTCGTGGTACCGCTTTCCTCAACAACATCTATAACACCAGGCTTAAGTTGTTCAATCGTGGGAACGTGGTTCGCTAGAACACCCAATTCTCCCGTCGTCGCTGGCAAATTGACCTGCACCCTATAGACGTCATTATCAGCACCAACGGCCAGGTATTACCAAATCATCCTTGTAACCATTCACAGTGTCTATGACTGAACCGCCATAAAACCAGTAAAAGCATAAAACAAGAAAACAAAGAAGTTCCAAAAACTGTCAAAGTTATGCAAAGAAGATCCAGTCAGCAACATTGGATCATGATTCTTGCATACTGCGACATGAATGACAAAAACAAGCATTCCCCACAACATCGAAAATGATGGCTACCTACACGTCAACATTTTGATAAATAGTCTATGCAATCGTTAATCTAAATGTAATAAATATGCTAACACAAAGTCTCCTACTTGATGAGGCAACGTCAAACTCAGCCGGATCTTGTCGCTAGGAACATCCGCGTAACCACGAATGGCGCCCTTCCAAGAAAATGGAGACGCCCGGAAGCGTAGAGCAGATCGAGTAGCCAATCTTAATGCGCTCATATTGTCTTCAGGTAGTCGTAATATATCTATACGATGTTACGGAAAGAAGAACTAAGTAAGCCCGCCAAGTTGAATGCTGTTAGGTTCACGAGGAGAGAATTTCGATGCCCGCTTTCCTACTAGAATCCTGATTGGACGTGTACAGTTGATGAAGGTTAGGGCTTACATTATTGCGATATGTTCCGTAGCGCGGGTAACCCTCATTGCCAAACCTGAAGCGGCCGATGCGGCTTTATGTATAAAGCCACATCCATCATGAATCCTACGCGTTTGTAGTTTCTGGATCTAAGGGTGCGTTACCAACGGAGAATATGAGGGCCCATCCTCGGCCCATCCAAACAATTAGAAATTTCGAAAAGCAAATCTGAAGTCATACTTTGCTTAGCGATAGGAGAATAGCGTACAAATTGTAAAGGTAGAAAATACTGTCTAGCCAGCCCCTCTAGTTGTGTTATATCCTATCGACTCTCACATCATATCATCTCCAATAACGCTCCTCATATTTCTTAGCGATCATAAAAAAATACTACAGAAAGTCATCATGACCATATTAATCAACAAAAATTCAAAGAGCACGAACACGACTGAAACAAAGAAAGCGAAGTAATATGTTAGGCTGAGAACTTCATGACTCCGGGTATAAATTGAGCTAGAATTATCGTCAAAACTGAACTAACCAAACCCTGAACCCCCAAAAAAAGTTGTACTCACATCCAAAGTCAGAGCGCGCGAACTGTTCTCTACTTGCGCACGATATATTCCCACCAATGCATCTGATTTCTGAAACAGCGCGTTCTTCAAACTGATTACAATAAATTGAAAACCTGGTCCCGCATGATCATGTATATAGTTGGCGATCTTCGCGACATTAGCATTATCTAGAGCGGCATCGACCTCGTCCAACACAAAAAAGGGTGAAGGTCGATAAGAATGTATGGCGAATAGCAAAGCAAGAGCAGCCATAGTTTTCTCTCCCCCAGAAAGCTGCTCCATATCTCGAAATCTCTTCATAGGAGGCATTGCGTGGTATTTGATTCCATCCAAATAAGGCTCCTAGAATTAAGAATCGAAGAGTAAGATTCTATAATATATCCAGACCTTCATGCCAGGAGTCTTGACTCACATCTTGGTCTTCTACAGTGAGATAAGCCGTGCCACCCAATGGAAAGGATTTGCTCTTGGTAAGTTCTTTGTAGATCTTATCAATCTGCTCAGAGATATGGGCATATGCCTTATTGAAGAGATCAAGTCTAGAACAGTTAGTAACAGTGTACTTAACCTGCGGCTATAGTAAATGATCAAACCTTTTCTCTTTGATAGAATTGAACATGTCTTTCGCATTCTTGGCACCTTTTCTCGCTCTACTAAATTCGCTTTCCGTCTCATCAAGTCTGCCTTCAACTTCTTCTAATCGTTCAAGCGCCTTCATGTTCGGATTCATCTTATCTAATTCAGAATTGAGAGTCTTAATTTCATCCAGTAGCGTTTCCTCAACTTCTTCATCGCTGGTCTAGAGGTAACAAAGAAGGAAAATCAGAATCCAGTGAAACCATTCACAGAATTAAACACTATACCTCCCGAAGCTTCGACGGTAACGACGTGAAATCAACCGTAATACCATAGTTTTCAATAGCCGGACGAAGTTGTGACGATGTCGATTCGTCAACCAATTGCATCATGTTTTCTGGCAAAGCCTCTTCGCCAATCGGTATATCTACTAAGGATCCTTCAACAAGTGGGATGGCAATGCCCTCCAGTTTGCAATTGCGCAGCGTACTCGTGCGAAGTGAACTTGTCTTCTCCAAATCTTCTTGCTAATGGAAAAAGTTAGCAGACTTGTACATCGCATAAAGCTGACTTTAGTTAGTATTACTAACCAATGCCATGATTGTCTTGCTGCGGCTTTCAATCTCTTTCGCAAGATTTTTGGCCTCATTCTTATGCTTTGAGACCACCTCTGCCTTTTTAGAAACGAGGTCTTTGTATTTATTGCATTCTTCCACATGGCTTTCCATCTCGGCCTGGAGAGTATCGATCTCTTCTTTAATAGCTCCTTTCTCAGCAATGATTTGACCTACAAGTTGACGTTCACGCTCTATACTTGCATTTATGTTCACAAGACGCTCAGAAGTATCGTTCAATCGCTCTTTCTCGTATAAGAGTCTGATTATGGAGTCAGTAGTTACCCAGCCACAATACCACATCAATGGTAACTTACTGATTCATCACACGAGACTTCTGCGTAGTAAACTGCAATCGCCTTCTTGAGGCTTCCTGGAGCAATGTCCCTTGAAACTCCTCATATTGACGAATATTGGAAACGCCGATCGTTTTACAGAAAGCAGCGAACACGGAATCTTCAATTTGCTCCACACGTGATTGTAGTTCAGAAACCTGCGTATGAATTCGATTGAAATTCATCTGAGAAGTATCCAGCCTCGGAATAAGCTCTTCCAATTGACTGACTACAAACTTTAGTTCGTTTTGCCGACTTTGAAGAGCTCGTCGAATTTCAGCCTAAGAAGCAAAGTAAGCAAATAAGAATTCATAGAAAGCCAAAGCATATAAATGGCATTCTAACCAGCTGCTCGCGTTCATAATTCAACCGTTGCTCCAGGCCCGCTACTTCGCCCGATAAGGCTTCCTCGACATTTGGGTGATGTTTGATCTTCGCTATTTCTGCAAGTTCGGCAAGTAGGTTATCCTTGAGGCGTTGCAACCCTGAAAGTCTTAGTATATTCAAAATCGATTACGCAAATGATATCTCATGCTGTTTACCTTTCACTATCTGGTCCTCCCATTTTTTATTTTGAGATGAGTTGCTCCTTCCACCTGTCATTAGCCCTCCTTTGTGAATGACAGAGCCATCAAGTGTAACCGCTGCACAACAAACGTCAGCAATGACAGCCCTAAGCGTTTGAGATGGAGCATACCTTTTGTGTCAATTCCCACTTCCCATCTGAGGTGTTTCGCAACATTCAAGTCATCACAAACAACTGCACTTCCGCAGACATACTGCATAGCTCTCTCATTTGAGGGATCGAAGTCAATCGTATCGATTGCCAGTCGCATTTGCTTATGCATGCCTCTCAAGCTAGTTGAGACTGGTTTGGCGACAACAGAATCTAACGGAATAAAAGTTGATATTCCTGCTCTCTGTTCGCGCATGTAGGTAATGCAGTCAGCAGCAGTCTTCTGAGTGTCAACAACGACAGCATCGAAGTTGCGACCTAGTACGGTGATCATAGCAATCTCGTATTTTCTCTGTTTTGGCTTGCAGAGGTCCGAGACGCGACCGCGAACACCGGGAACCAGTCGTTTCAGGGACGAAATAGTATCCTTTAGACGAATTTCCCGCTCCGATTCGCGTTTATCTGCGTTGACGTCAATAAGCTCGTTTAGGCACTTCTGCAGCTTTTCGTTAAGCTCCGCTTCCTTTGCAGACTGCTCCAGGCGCTCGGAAACAATGCAATTCAGGTTATACTTCTTGGCTTCAAGGTCTTGTAACGTATGATTGACCTTGGCGGATGACTATGAGGTCAAAGTTAGATGCTTCAAATAAGAATAAAACAAAAATATGAAGAGTGAAATACCTGATCATTTTTTATGGTCATATCTGTAATCTCTTCCTGAAGTCTTGATTTCTGCTTCTGAATTTCATCAAGATTGCTGCGAAGAGTTGACAGACTGTCCCTGTCGGCGTTCTGCTGTCTTATCAAATTGTCCAACCGGCTTTTCTCCATTGACGCTTGTTTATTGAACAATTCTTTAAGCTTAGAATATTCCTGCAGATCACGCTCGCTCAGCGAGACGCCTGCGACTCGCGACGCATGAAGTTGCTGATCTTCAAACTGCGCAATAGCTCTCTCGATTGTCGTCAGATCAACCTGAAGTTGCTTAACTGCTGCTTCCTGTCTCGTGAAGTCAGTAGTAATTTCTTTTTGTCGCGTAATATGTCGCTTCTCATTGGCATTTATGACTTTGATCTTTTCATCCACGGGCACCATACTGGTGACCTTGTCCTCGAGCATTTTCTCAATTTTGCGTATGCCGCGTTCATGCTTTTGAGTTTGACGCAGAAGCTTCGCGTGTTCCGTTTCCGCATCATCCATGACGGACTGCGCCGTAGCATATTGCGCCTGCAACTTAAGCAATTGATCTTGCACTACTTGGACCTGAATATTGTTCGAATCTATCACACGGCCGTAGTGGAACAGCTTCCATAGTATATGAGTAGTAATGGTAACCTCCTAATGCATATTAGAAATACGAAACAAGCAGGCATGCGAAGCTACATACTCTTTTTTTTTGCTTTTTTTCGTAGTTTTCAATCTCATCCTTTTGTGCCTGATACTGCTTAATCTCGACATTATAAGCACGCTTCTTGTCAAACGCAACGTTTGAAGCCTCTTCTGCCTTTTCTTGTTCGAGCTTCAAAGAAGAATATTCCGCTTTGAATTCTAATGATCCTGAAATCTGTTCAATCAGATGTGTGAGATCCTTCGGAGACTGGGCTGCGATCGCTTCGACGTCGCCCTGAAAAACCAAGAAATTTCGCGCCTTTATCAGGATGTTTTCTTCTTCCAAAGCTCTAGAATACTCTAAAGCAGATACTATCGCTCCGTTGAGACGATATTCGCTAGATCCTTGTATGGTAATCCTTTGGAGAGTATTAGCATTACTTCCGACCAAACGTTAACACTCAAGAGCACTCACGATCTCTTCAGCTGCAACTCGCTTCCGTCATCTTTGACGTAAAATGCAGTCACTGATGCAGTAACAGGACCTTTTTCGATATGGACTTGCCCTTCGCCCTCGCTTGCCTTTGCCATAATCCGACCACGGTACACCAAGTCTCGTAGCTGGTGGCTTCGAAGGTGGCTGCTTTTGATTCCCAGAACAAATGAGATAGCATCCATCATATTGCTCTTACCAGCGCCATTTGGTCCAATAATGCTGGTGAAATAAGAGGTGCCAAAATCGATTTTTTGGGCAGACTTATATGATTTGAAGTTGCAGACTTCTATATACTTTAGTCGACCCATTTTGGATCAAGGCCGTACGCGTAGCTATATACGCAAATACTCGATGCAATAGACTGTAGTATACTCTAGGACAGAAACTTTTAACGACGCACGTAATGATGAGATCAGTATCAAGTGAAGTGTAGCGATTTTGTGATCGAGACTACTGTCGGAGGTGAGCAGCACGCGTCACACTCTCCCCGTCATCAACGATACTACTGTCGAAGTGAGCAGCACGCGTCAAACTCTCCCTGCTCTCCCCGCCCAACTAGTTCAAAATTCAAATACCCTAACCCCTTAGACGCGTCGTGTCGCGTCTTGAGTGCACGAAGTCTGCCTTCAAGCACATCAGAAGTCAAGAACGACAGGCTGTCCCGTCGTGCAGTCAGGTACTACTACTTCCAAATGGCTATCCTATTCTTTAAAAGTTATCCGATGCCTCTTCTCTCTTGACTACCGGTAGAAGCGTACTGAATGTAGCACACTCCTAGTCGCCGTGTTCGGCTTGTTCACGGTGTCAATGTTACATAAACGAAAGAACAATGTGCAGAATACATCTAATGAAATTTCTGAGCTATTTCGATCGCGAATATCAAATGCTGAACACTGCACCTATCTCCTTACATTGCACTAATAATACAAATTGTCCATGCGAATGACAACAAATTTTTCCAACGCCCAACTCCTGAGTAAGCAATTTCACACAACTAATCATCCATGAAAGGCTGTAAAGCTCTATAGCCCCACGCAAACAATCCGACGTTCCGGGAATCCATAACGACATGTAGGACAATATTCACATATTCACATAGTCGCGCCCCGACTTCATATTTGGCTACTTGCTAACTTTACCCTCACCTTAATTCTCCCTGTCTGACACATTTCTTAGCATTATCACTTCTCTTCCTCGGCCGATATTCACCAAGCCATTTCGAGACGTCTTTGTCAGTTTCGCTTCCGGGAACTCCTTCTCCATAATGAAAGTCGCCGCTATCCACATTAGCATAATCCGGTGTGCTATTTCGGTTTGTTGAGTCTCTCCGCGTCATACGTATCATTGCCCGCAAGTGCATGTTTGATGAATCTCCCAGCTGCAATTTTGTCAAGTTGCAAAAGTCCTGTTGCAAAAAGAGCAGTCAGCCAAATAGTTCAAGGAAAATGCGCTGTGTGACCATACTTCCAGCATGCAACTCTTCAGCATTCTTGATCTTCGTCATATATGTCTGTACTCTTCGAATTTCATTCATTACGGGATGGTCGCCAGTACTTACTCCTTCCACCTTCAACGCAGCTGTCTATCATTAGCATCGGTCATTGGTATAGCACCTGGTCTTTGAGCGACAAAAGTGGCTACGTACAGAAAATCGAAGAGTTCAATGCATACAGTACCAGCATACATGTCTTCGCTTTGTCAATAGCCTCCATCTTACTCATATAGCTGGTTAGACTATCGGCCGTTAAGCTTTCAAGGCTCGCTTCCAGCTCGTCCATTTCTTTCTCTAAATTCGCCAACATCGGGGACAGCTCGTTCGTTTCGCTCATGTTGAAATAGAACTCTCTGTAGACTGAAGCAATTTAAATAACAATTATCGTATCGAAAATCGTGCTCTACTGATCATATATCGGTTCGTTCTGTGGAGAGGCTTTCCAGAGATAGTCTAGAAAAACTCGCTAGAGAAATGGCTGATCAGAGTTGGGTATAGGGTATGGATAGATCCGACTGACGCAACGATGTTAGGTGTGTGGTCCCGGTGATCCAGCATTTCCACAGAGCACATCGAGCTAAAACCGAGGTTGAGCGTTGATTTTACAGTACAAATGACATTTTGATCGATTGAGAATAATTTTGTTGTCTTGAATTATTCTACCAAAATTCTACTAAATTTGAGCGAGTGTGCCTCGCACGCGATTGAAAGGTACCCCATACGAGCTGAATCGTCTTGAGTCAACATGGAATCTACGTCATATGAACTTGCTAGCGACGCTCCTGTGGCCAAGTTCGCAAACCTGGCACCCGGCTTAACTACGGCACCTGAGCCGGATGATTCTTACCTTGACATCGATATAGAAATTGACGATCCGGGAATGCAGGAGGAGGAGGAACGGACGAGGACGGCTATTGAAACCGATGGCGCGATGGACCTGGACCAAATGGTGAATAATCAGTGTATGTAGCTGTCTAGTTGCGATATTTAATGCTTGAATTTTAGGCCAGCAAATCTTTGAATGTATCCGTTGACTCCCCGGCTTTACGTCCAGAAGCAGTCCTACTCTCTGGCGTAGATC
This sequence comes from Lipomyces lipofer, assembly GCA_003705915.2. Lineage (NCBI taxonomy): Eukaryota > Fungi > Ascomycota > Lipomycetes > Lipomycetales > Lipomycetaceae > Lipomyces > Lipomyces lipofer. The sequence continues at coordinate 110,021 of PPJX02000004.1, read as the reverse complement.
ATATGTCCTCCTCTGATGTAAAGGACTATGCGTCCAGCTACTTTCCTACTGTTCTGCCTAATCTAGAATGGGTAGATGATAGCTCTGGTATGTGGTCTTACGATCGAAAGATGCTCGTGACTAATATAGGAGGTAGTTCTGTTTGTGTACGATGATGAGAGGCTTGCTAAGAGCGCGTTGGAATCATTTACGTCCGAGGCGGAGTTTTATGATGGACTGCCCGAACCGGGTGCGCTGAGAAATGCGAAAGTGCATCCAAAGAACGGAAAATATTCGTTGAAAGTGCGTTTAGCGATGCAGACGGATCGGAAGACGGTTGGTTACTGTGATATCTATACTACTATGTCATATTTACTAATGAACTTCTTTATAGAAAGACTCACGGGATAAAAGCAGATATTACCTCTTTTATGGTGATCCTAGAGAAGAAGAATACGATCGACGGTATGTGCCGTGGACAAATCGCGTACACGTGCCTTCAGTACTAATGCAATACATATAGGAAACAAGAATCACGATTTAAGACGAGAAGGCGACGAAGTGTGACCCCAGAAAAAATTGCTTATATGGATATGATGCCGGCATCTCGGCGACCTAAAGTAGATGATGACGGATTTCCTTCAGTTCTCACCAATAAGTTTCCGCCAATCAACAAGAACTGGGCGAAAACAGGTAGCGTTGATCGATATGTTCCAGATGACAGAGACGCTTTTGCGAGAAGGAACGATAGACATTATTCTCGACGCCGATCGTTATCTCCCTCTAGGCGCACTCGGTATCCTACTGATCGATCCAGTGATCGTGGAAGTAATGAGACATTCAGTATAAAGGGCATGTCATCTAGTTTAACAGAGAGACTGGGTAGTGATGGTTATTCTGGGCTAAGCATTGCGGATCGAATAGGCGGTGGTGTTTCCAAGCGGGACGATGATTCGATTTTAACTGTTGACTATAGCAAAGACAATCCTAAGGCTGATTCGGCCGCCAGTTTTGCCAGTCGCCTGTCAGTAAAGGATGACAGTGATCATGGTTACAACAATCAGAAAGCAAGCACTCGCAGACGACGAGCGCATCATCTTTTCGACTGAACTTGAAAAAACGTTTTGTATATTAGCACTCATGATTTGAACGTAGCAATGTAGATTAATTGGGAATTCAAGATAGTAGTTGTTTGGCAATATTATTCATAATGATCTATGTACGGCGCAAACTATATTTCGCTGCATCTTTGTACGTATACATGTATGTGCTACATGCTGGATGAGTACCTAGAGTACTGTTCCTCATATTTGCGGATCACCAAAACTTCGTTACATAGAGACCGCACCACATCATACGAAATGTACAAATCAACGAATTTTTGTAGGGCTGGACACGATATCGCCTCATAGGCGATACGATAACTATAATGAACTTCTGACATGATATCTGTGGTGTTGTCGTTAGGAACATTATCCAAATGTCAGCCGTTGACGCAACGAACAAATCACACCAAGGTGAAGTGGTGAACAACATCCGTCGGTCGGGTCCACTCGAGACAACCGTGCGGCGGTAACCAACCCTCCATTCATAAGGCTCATCCTTGATAAACCAGCGGCCCGGCCATTTCATCAAACAGCATTTGTCGGCTGAAGTTATCCGCCAATTCTGACTCTTGCGATTAGTTGCGACTAAATAAAGGTTTGATCGAAATCATTGTTCTCATCTCTTGAATTTGACGTGGGAAACCCTCTTTTATAAAAGTCTGTGACCTGGTTCGACAGCTGGTGTCGCACACTTGAGATATGCCGTCCAGAGACAATATTCACGTCCTCGTTGCGCGATACCTCCGCGACAATGGCTATAGCAAGGTATATATTTTCTTGTGTGCTCTTTACTTAGCCGCAAGTTCCGTTTTAGCGACTCATACTGACATGGTTAAGACGCTCGAGGAGTTCAAGGCGGAACTTGGTCTCGAAGATGACATGATTCCATCGGATCATTCTGTCACGCTCGAAAGGTGCGCACTTTACTGTAGTGCCAATTACATCATCGTTTCCGGAAGACTTATGGATTTTTAGTATTGTGGATCAGAAACGACTATTCGACTTGTCGCAAGAAGTTGAGGATCTGTCCCTTGTCAGCGAGAAAGCGAACGAATGGCATATACCATATCCGACATTTAAGTCAATACTTCCGGCACAGACTCCAGAGTCGAACATCCTTTTCGTGACTGTCGCAAAACTTTCTCTATCAAATTCGATTGAGGATGCGTCGTCCGATACTTCGATTCGGCACTGTATTATCGCGACCTCGGCTGACCGATCATTAAGGATATTTGACTTCTATTCGTTTGACCTACTGAAAGAATACACTCACTTGCATTCATCGCCGATTTTATCGCTACTCGTTTTGGATGAATCTACCATTCTCACAGGAGGCATGGATGGCCGTCTGGTGGTATCTAAGGTGGCCAACGGGGACATCGTGACTCAGCTGAAGGATCACATGAAATATCTCGTGCGCATAGCCATTTCTCGAGATCTGAAGTCCCTGGCAACCGCCGGATATGATAAGAAGGTTCATGTATATTCCATATCCTTCACAGACAGCCGAGGCGCCATGGACGCGCCCGTGATCTTGAACAAATTAGGCAGTCTATCCTTCCCGACAAATCCAGAAGCTATAGCCTTTGTTGGCCAAGCCGACAGTCAAGGAGATGAGAGTGTGCCACAGAGACTGGTGGTATCGAGACGGGATTCTACTTTCCTTCATTATTACAAGCTACATCCGTCGCTCACGGAGGTCGCACGGCATAATCTTAATCCCGAGAGCAACTCGTGGGTCTCGTTTTGCGCCATGGATATCATACTTGATCCTAATGAGTCCAAGTTTCTGGGTGTGGCAACTTCCACCGTGCCTCATATGAGGTTCATGATGCTTCAGGCTGGTGTCGATACTATCCTGAAAAATGCATTTACTAAGGCTCCACAGGACGCTTATTCTAGTGGCAGAATTTGCTGGAGACCTCAAGGCTCGGTGAGAGCATCTAAGCCCCCGAGGAGTCTGTTATGATTCTAACGATCATTTGTAGGGAATATGGTGCAATGGCGATGACGGCATAATAAGAGGAATTGAGATATCTACCGGCAATGTGGTAGCAGAACTAAAGCATCACCAAGGAAAAGTGAAAGCAATGTACTGCGGAACAGTGGACGGCCAGGAGGTACTGCTAACTGGTATGTTCTCCTGCTGAAATGTGTTGTTGAAAGTGAAAGTGCTAATGTCGTTTAGGTGGATTTGATAAAACCATCGTGGTATGGGAGTTGAGAAAGAGATAAGCCAATAAGGCACTGTAAATAATGTTTGTCAGTCGATAGGGATCAAGCAAGTTGATATAGAATTTTGTTTTTTGTCTAGATAAATTGTACTCTGCAGCACTTAGATTGTAATAGATGGATTGGAGAGATTGTAGCAATAGTGATTGACAAGTGCAATATACTAATTGTCTATCGTAATGAAATCTACAGGAGTATAGTCCAACTTATCGTCGATAATGACCAACTTCTTCCGCGGTCACCCACATTAAGTGTTGTAGTTCAACACGTATCACTTCACTAGTGCCAACCTCTTGCGTGATGTTCTGACAAATCGGAACAATAGTATTATCAAAAGCTCGACTTCTAAATCGTAGTTAGCATTATCGCTTATCTCCCGTGGCCGAATGCAAACGACGCGACTTACGATCTTTAAACATAAAAAGCAGTCCCTGCACCAATACACCTTTAGAGATCTGTGGGCCGATACCTTTAAAAAGGCCCATGATGCCTTCTGAACGGGCCAGATGCACCAAGGCGTCAATAAATGAATCATAGCGTTTTGACCCGGTCTTTGGTTTCGACTGAAGCATCACCTTGGCTACGATTAGAGGCTGCGTTGCAACAGTGGCCATAGTCTTCGACAAAGCACCGAGCACTGTCAATGAGATATTAGCTACCCATAATCGTAACAACATGCGATAGACTCACGAAAGGAATCATATGCGGTCAAAACGCTCTTGTCTTTAAATATCAACTCTTTAAATCGCTGATACATTCCATAAGTGATCGCGGGGTTGACGACAAGGACGAGCGAGGCTTTCAATCCTCTCCAGAGACCACTTAAACCGTCCTCTGCAATAACATCCTTGCCCGTTTCGATAAAACCATTCGGATCGCCTTCCGTCTGCTGCCTAGTTGTCACAACGCTCACTGGAATCGTAAACACCTGTGCAAGAGCGCCAGCAGCTGCTCCAAGTAACAGTTCCATTACCGTGGAAATATGCGGATATCGTTTCTGATAGGACGATCTCAAGAATCCGTACCAACTAAAATACGTTAGCATTCATCCATATGACAATACTCCGAGAGAACGCACTAGAAATAAGCGAAATTTGTAGATGCTACGCCGATTAAGGCACCTGGGAGTCCATTATAGAGTGCGGGAATACCTCCGCGTTTGTAGATCTTCTTGAAAGCATCGACTGAGCCTTCGTAGTAGTCGGCCATGTCCTCGTTCTCGTTCTCGTCCTCGGAAGCTCTAAGTGAACGATCATATAAGTCAGTCGACATCGTATCGGAATATCCGGCACGAATACATGCATCGTCTTCTCGCAATCTTCTATAGTTCGTTTCTCCTGGACCTGGAGCTTGGTCTTGATTCTGCGAGACAAATGTTAGCAATAGTAGATTAGATCCAGTAGTACTCTCATACATATCAAGTGGATAGACGACGGTATTGGCAAGAACAGCACCAGTAGCCCCCGCTAGGGCGTAGCCCCATGATGGCAAGACTGCGACCTCCTTCGACAATCCTGTCATTCTGTCTATTATCTGTTTCTATTGATAATTGGCGACGCTACTGTTCGATACACTGTGATTCGAAGATTGCACAGTTGACGTAGCACCGTCAGGCGCCGGAGATGCCGAGGCAAATGTAACAGATCCAAGTTCCGAAACGCACCATGCAGTCCACCGTGTCTTGCCGGACCTTGATAGCACGCTAATAATGACGAGGACTACAAAGAGCCAGATGTAACTATACTTTGCACAAATATATCCTAGCGCTGTCGCCTTTCCGTTGATAAATCAAATCGATGTCCCCTCAATCAAACTCAAGTGAGCCGAAATCAGACCGTCACGCTGCTACTGAATTATGATGTCACTCCACCGACGCCGCACGATATTCTACGTAAGGTACAGCACATTCCAACTCAAGCGTGCCGGGTAAACCAAGATCGAACATAATCTCGTGCATACCAAGTACCGCCATTCAATATTTTGAGACATGGCTGATAATTCAGAGAGCATATCGCAATTTCCCACCAAAGAACAACTGGTACTCCTTAGAAGCTCGAAGGTGAATAGCTCCCTCTACCCGCCTTGGTCGCCGAATGATGCTATTTCGCCGGATCAAGGGACTGAGGAGGACTACGTGTACGTACTGTACTTATCTGGTGCTTTGTGTATGTAAATATACATATATCATTGTGCTAAATTTGCCGGCTCAATAGCGACCCTTCTGGCACTCTGGCACTTTCTCCAGCACAGCAGGAGCTTTTTAGTGGATGGAGGCGACCTAGTGCAATATGGGGTGCGAACGTGCAACTGTTTGGCAGCGGTGACAGTGATATTAGCCAAGTAAGTAACTTGTGACGATCGGGAATATTGGACCTAATTGTTGCTCTAGGATGTACTATCCGACTGTTCTGTCATTGCATCCCTCTGCGCTGTTGTAGCGTGGGAATACAGATCAGGGAAACGGGTATGATTTAACCTGTTGGAAAGTCACAGCATGGTGGAGACTAATTGGCAGATGATATCCAACCTCTTATATCCCAACTCAATATCGAAGTCCGGAAGATACGTCGTGAAGCTCTTCTTTAATGGCATATTTCGAAAGGTTCAGCTGCATATCATAAATTGGTCAAGTTACTATCGGCTGATGTCTTCCTCAACTAGGTTGTCATTGATGACCTCTTACCTACGTCCAAGTCGTCGAGGTGTATACACGTCGTCTCCCACACCAACGAAGGTCTTCTCTGGCCAGCACTCCTGGAGAAGGCTTATCTCAAAGTGATGGGGGGATACAGTTTCCCTGGCTCCAATGCTGCCAGCGATCTGTTTGCATTCACAACTTGGATCCCCGAGCACATATCGCTACAGAAGGAAGGCATAGATATTCCAGTGCTCTGGAACCGAATGTACAGCTCTTGGAAATATAACGATATATTGATAACAGTTGGTACAGGGAAGCTGTCACTAGAGGAAGAGGTATCGTTTGGATTAGTGAGTGAGCATGACTATGCAGTTCTCGATGTGCGGTTACTCGAGAGCGGCAAGAGGGCGGTTTTAATAAAGAATCCCTGGTCGACCAATGGTTCTACCACACTGCCGGATAACTGGTCGCGAGCACTGGCTCAAGACCTTCCGTTTGCATCGGGTAGTTTCTGGATGGAATTCTCTAAAATGTGTCTAAGATTTAATAGCCTATATTTCAACTGGAATCCAAATCTTTTCAAGTATAAAGATCAAAAGCATTTCAGCTGGGATATGAGCACCACAAGACCTAGAAACTCAATGCGTAAGAGTGTTCCTCTTCGTAATTTCTCCTGCTTGGGCTAAACTGGTATAAATAGATTCGAATCCACAATATGGCATAGAAAATACGAGCACAAAAGCCTCGGCGACGGTATGGTTACTGTTGAGTAGGCACGTTACATCTATAACAGACGACAAGTCCTATATTGCACTTTACGTATTTGAATCTCCTGGAAACCGTATCATAATGAAAAGGGCTGCCTCTTTCAAGGTATGATTCGGAGTCATCTCTTGCGTATTCTTCTGACACTACTATAACGTGCTATTCGCTTTAGACTAAATTTGTCGATTCTCAGCAAACTTTGTTGCGTTTGAGTGTCCCCCCAATGAAGAGCTATACTGTAGTTGCTTCGGCTCAACGTAGCGAACTAGATTCTTGCTCGTTCACTCTCTTTTCATACTCAACAGCGCCCATGAAGGTCTTCCCTGCGAGAAATGAATTTGCGTTCAACAATGTTATCAGTGGACAGTGGACAGAGATATCTGCAGGCGGAAATATATCAGCGCCTTCTTACGGCCGCAATCCACAGTTCAAGCTTGAGGTTCTGAAGGATACCAATGTACAAGTTTTCATCGAAACATCTGATGAGGTCCCAGTATATATCCAGATGGTATGGGCAAATGGAAAACGAATATATCGGTAAGTCGAACGCTGTAATTGGAAGCAATTATTCTTCTACTAACGTCGTCGAAAGCGTACGACAGCGAGACGTAGTACTGCACAGCGGTGAATATCAAGTTGGCTGTGCTATAACCAAGCGCATATTTGTATCAGCCGGAGTCTATACATTAGTAGCCTCCCTATATGATGCAGGCTTAACTGCTCAGTTCAACTTGAGAATAATGACGGATGAAAGATGCAATGTTGTACGATTACCCGATGATATATCATCGAAGAAGTAACTATTATGGTGCTCCGGAATCATATACTTCGCTGTAATTGGTGCCGTCACTGGCGTGTGCTACGTATACATTGTAAAGCCTCAACTCCTATGGTATAATCCATCAGTATTCAGTACTGGCAGTACTGGTCTAATTTGTGACTGCTGTAATGTTTCGAAATGATGGCGCGATAAGTCGAAGATGCAGCATGACTAGGACAAATCATTATATCCAAAAGAATTTATTGCTCTATTATTCACTTGTTTTCGTATATTATGGACCGCGAAGGAATGAATTAGGTGCTGTACAATGAATATTAAAATGGTAAATGGCATGATGAGAATTGCATTTTGAATATGAGTGAATTATGGTAGACTCGCGATGGTTGCACAAGTTAGGACTGCATTGTGACGGTCAGTGGTCAGTCAAACTTGACATCACTTGGGTAGGATTCCCATTATCTGATTCGAGTTGACTCGGATTGACTAGAGTCGACTCCAGATGCACACAGGATTTCACCAAGAACTTCAATTGGATTGGTGAGTAGGTGCAAGATTTGTTAATAATTGTTTGTTTTGTGGGTTTCAGCCGTCGCTGAGTTGGCCGCCGCTGGCCAGTTGGGATAGCGTAGAAGAGACTAGGAATTGATTACATATTGGAACACAATGCATACTGCTCTGAAAAGACTTGACTTCACTCGGAATCAACTCGTCAGCCTTGGACTTCGCTCAATTCATTGGGGATTCCACTGACATATGTCCTGCCTCGGGAGCTGACTTGCCATTGACCGACCCATGGCGCATTGGGAGTATCGGGTTAGGTGAATAATGCATACGAAAGTCATCGCACAATGTATATGGTAGGGCTAAACCCTACGGTCCTCTAAGGAGCAGTCACGGACGTTCTGCGTCCGCTGTGATGGTCCCTCAAAATGGTGACGACTACAACGCAGCCATAGCGAACTGGGAAGTTATTAGATGCACCAGCGTATTCTCACCAGAATCTCAACCGATATTCACCAACCATAATTCGCCATGCCGCCAAAAGTTTGTTTGTCTTTGATATATTTGTATTTACTATTCTTAGATAATTACTGAATTACTAATATTTACTATCTAGTTCGACCCCAACGAGATTAAAATCATCTACCTTAGAGCGACTGGTGGCGAGGTTGGTGCGTCGTCCGCTCTTGCACCTAAGATTGGTCCCCTTGGTCTGGTGAGTATTTTCTGTGTGGATCGTATTTATTGTCGCATACGCTAAGATTTCATGGTATAGTCGCCGAAGAAGGTAGATAAATCATATATATTCTCAGAATCGAGGCTTAGAATATTAACCGGCGTGACTATAGGTCGGTGAAGATATCGCTAAGGCCACCACGAAATATGTAAGTTAGCGTGTTAGTGTTATAGGTGTGTTGAAGATCTAATAGATTGTCATGTAGAAGGGAATTAGGGTCACAGTCCAGCTCACTATCCAGAACCGTCAGGCTCAGGTCTCGGTTGTCCCGGCTGCGTCATCTGTATGTGTCAATTTTATATTATGTCGCCCATGGAGGGGAGTAAGTTACTGATAATATAAATATTAGCTTGTTATCACCGCCCTGAAGGAGCCCCCAAGAGACCGCAAGAAAGACAAGAATGTTAAGCACAGTGGAAACATTCCTTTGGATGAGATTATCGAGATTGCTCGACAGATGAGGTCAAAGAGTTTGGCGAAGGAACTTTCGGGGACTGTTAAGGAAGTTTTGGGAACTGCGCAGTCCGTTGGCTGCCGAGGTACGTTTTGCACACGTTTTTGAAAGATTTGTTCAGAGCTGACATTCGTTCGTATGTAGTGGAGGGACAGAACCCTCACGATATCATGTATGATGTCTCACACCTTAGTTTTTTGCCTTTAGTATACTAACAATCTCGACAGTGATGCTATCAACAGTGGTGACATCGACAGTAAGCATGTCCGTCTATCAAATATAGAGGCAATGTTTCTAACATGTTATTATAGTTCCGGCTGAATAGGCGTTTATATGAAATGATCAATATGTTTAATGTTATCTTGGCCTGGGAAAAGCAACAGTTGTATGTTAAATATCTTACTGCGCTATTATAGTAGCGAGCGAATAGAATTTAATGCAATGAATATCTGGTTGCAAGTTTGCCCGTAATGATTGTCTGGCGAACTCGAAAGATGTATTATGCATGCGGTTGTTTGCTTTGTTTGCCAACACTCTGGTGCACGATTATTATACACCGTATCGTGTACCTATTTTGGTGCAAACTAGAGAAATTTTTTAATATTTGCTACTTACTCACCGCGCTATCCCAAATATCGTAGACTATTTGATGTGGATATACGAGGTCCATCATTGTGGCATACAGATACGTACGACCTTTATTAGCAGTTAATGGTAGTCTGCTTGTGGTCTCCTCTTCGTCGTCGTGCTAGAGGTAAATGAATAAGTAATTAGAAACCTAGTTCCTACTTAAAAGCAACAAAATATGAGTGTATCTAATGTATATTCTAACTCGAGGAAGCCTTCTCGCCGAACATTGGAATGCACAAATTGCACTGGTGTGTTGAAACTTGTTGAACTAGTGCTCGTCGCGTTTGAAACTGGTTGCTTGTCTGGATTTGAAGCTAATCGGGGTGTATTAAATAACTGTGACTGTGCACGGACCTGCTTTAGAGTTCACGATTTGCGCACCTTCACCTTATCGATCTCCTTGGGGCGTATGCTCAAGTGCACCATATACTCCTCCGTACCTACAACGAGAACACGACATTTTTCTCTCTCATCTCATCCGAGACAGAGACTGCCGGTCAACGTTGTTTTGTCTTTGGATGCCTAATTCAATGGATCTCCCTACGAAGGCTCTACTAAGTAGCTCGAGCTTTCGTTCCCACGATGGTCAAGAATCATCCTCTGCGACGTCCGACGGACAGGAACGCGCTGCACAATCCTTTGACGAAGACCGAGACTCTAGCAGTATAGATGACGCAAAACGAATAGCTGTTAAAGAACGATTTGATTCAATGGAGTACTTTTCATTCCTTTTGCTAGGTAATATATTGAGCTGAATATGAATTGGATCCCCTTAACTTATTTGTAGGAATCGCCATGCTCTGGCCATGGAACTGTTTCTTAAGTGCTGCTGCGTATTTCCAGACGAGATTCAAGGAAAGTGAATTTCTTCGCGATAACTTTCAAAGCTGTGAGTTCTATTTTATTTTGGTGTAAAGACCTCTCCTACAGGTTGACTGATATTTGCTGGAAAGGTATCATGACTATCAGCACCATTACTGCCACTATTGCCATGCTTGTGTTGTCGCATCTACAGAAGCAGGCCAAATACACCTATAGGATATGGGTTGCTTTAGTGATGAACATTTTTAATTTCGGCATATTGGCAATTGCATCCGTGACCGGTAAATCTTGGGCAATTGGACCATATTTTACGTACCTGTTGGTATCGGTATTTTTTTCGGCGTTGGGCACGTCGCTGTCGCAAAATGGTGCTTTTGCAATTGCGAATCTTTTTACGCCGGCATATACTCAGGGAATTATGGTGGGGCAGGCAATCGCTGGTGTTCTACCTTCGATAGCTCAAATATTATCAGTGGTATTCGTAAAGGACACAAATTCAAATGGCCAAGGGAGCATTTCAGACGAGTCATCTACGAGCTCTTTCATTTATTTTTTGACGGCTTCAGGAGTCACTGCGGTTACGCTCTTTTTCTTCCTGGATCTCTACCGGAAGCAGCACGCTGTGATCAATCACGCCAATGATCTACTGCCAGTTGACATTGATGTCTTGGGTGAAGAGTTCACACGTCTACCTTCTCATCCACCCTTGCGCAGCCATGTACCTCTGATGGTGCTCTTCCGGAAATTATATTCACCTGCGTTTTCTGTATTCTACACCTTCGGAATAACGATGATGTTCCCTGTATTCGCATCAAATGTGCTCTCGGTGAATTATCGCGAAGGAGTCTCCAGTCCAACCTCGTGGTATCGAGCCAATGTATTCATTCCGTTTGCTTATTTGGTCTGGAATGTTGGTGACTTGGTCGGTCGACTGATCTGTGGCACCCCTCGATATGTGACGAAAAGTCCTAAAACCTTGGTCGTTGCGTCATTGCTCCGCACGCTATTTATTCCTCTGTTTTTGATGTGCAACATCAATGGTGCTGGCGCTATCATTTCTAGTGACTTTTTGTATAGCCTGTTGCAACTCTTGTTCGGAATCACAAATGGCTATGTCACGAGTTGCGGTATGATGGGCGCAGAGGGTTTTGTAAACGATGGCGAGAAAGAAGCAGCTGGTGGATTTATGGGACTGGCGCTGAATGTGGGGTTGGCTACGGGGTCGCTATTCAGCTTTATCCTGGTGGCAGCGATCCGATAGAATAATCGTTTATTTGTTGTCTTGTCATTTGTGTATATTTGCATTCGTTATCCGGTTGCTTTTGTGTAAAGTCATTATGCGTAGAGATTGATCATTCTAGAGGGTACAGGGATTGGAGACTGAGAACTGGCATATCACATGGTTGCGTTTGTAGAGCATGTACAAAAACTCACAGAGAAAAAATGTCAATGAAATCGGCATGCAATTCATAGAGCTAGATTGGAAAATGATAAAACACACCATCAGCCACTTGGTCTGGCTCTAAATACTTCCATATACTGAAGGCCGGTATCTGCCTTTGTAAATCTTGGAGTATCAACGGCTTGATCTTTATAGCAATCGACAGATTCACCATAATAGACCTTTCCAGAAGAAAAACCGCAATGCTCTATGAACTCCTCAATGAATTGCTTTGCAAACTCCAGACTGTCGCTTGGAATATACTCAATCTAACAATAGTAAAGTCAGATCCAAGGAAGTACATACGCGCTACATTGTATAAGGATTCCTTACCTCGACAATGACAAACTTAAAAACTCCAGCCTGCGTAACGTTTGCTAGTCGAACGAATACATCTTCTCCTACCGAGTATGATGTTCCCTCAGCTCGCATTGTCTGCCGCAGCACCCATAGACTTTGCAACTTCGAGGTAATGATAGAATCGATTCCTCGGTCAAATACGGCCATCACTTTCTTCGCATGATTATTTCTTCCAATTAAATGATTCTGTGGTTCGTCTATGAGACAGAACACATCATTGCGGTAGTGAGAGACGAATAACTGTGATAGATATCTCGGACTAGATGAGGACACCTGACCAGCAGATCTACCCACATTATCCAGAGCCGGATTCTCACGGTAAAGTTTGTAATCTAGAGACCATTTTCCGATAACTTTCGGAAAAAGACGTGAGATTCGATCATTTAACAATGATATCGTGGTCGCTGTTGTCGACGCGTCGTTTATGAGCAATAAGCTGTTTTGTTGAATATTAGTAACTGACTAGATATTGACGTTGAGCTTCGCTCTGCTTCATACCCTGTCACCGGCATGCCATGGACTGTGTGAATATGAATAAATAATACTATTTAGTGGTTTCTAATGTTTCTGGAATAAGTAAGGGCGTGTTGATCGGAGTGCTACCCGAGTGAGAAGACCGAGGAGTGTGCCTCGACGCGCCGCGCTCAGATCAATTGGCACAAATTTTAGTGAACACAAAAGGTACTTCCAGATCCACATCACAACAAATCGAGTCCACAGTTCCAAGAACTCCGCTGATCTCATAGATTTTCATCGCTACTGCAGCCATGACGACGCTGAAACAGCAGAAAGTCTATAACCACTCGGCATCTAGACTTGACGTTCCAAGCAGCTATGTGGATCGACGTTTGATGGTTGGTGTTGCAATAAGTTGCATACTACTGTGGTCATATTCTGATCTTAATTTAGAAAGACGAGGACAAAAAGGAGGATGAGAAGCCAATTGATCAAAACCTGCTGACATCCTCAACTCTCTACGTCGGAAATTTGTAAGTGTAAAATATTGGAGATACCCTACTGAAAACACGATCTAACAGAGGCAGATCATTTTATACTACGGAAGAGCAGATCATGGAACTATTTTCGAAGTACGGTCGCCCTTTCTCTCCTTAATCTCTGTGTTTGTTTGTTCTGACATGTCGTTGGCTTTAGATGCGGTGAAGTGAAGAAGATTATTATGGGGCTCGATCGATTCAACAAGACACCGTGTGGATTTTGCTTCGTGGAGTATTATTCGCATCAAGATGCCCTGGACTGTATGAAATATATTAATCAGACTAAGCTGGATGAACGAGTGGTTAGGACAGACATTGATCCAGGTTTCAAGGAAGGCCGACAGTATGGACGTGGACGATTCGGAGGGCAAGTTCGCGACGAACATAGAGAGGATTATGATCCTGGAAGAGGTGGTTATGGGAGACGCCAGGAACGATGAAGAGGGGATATTGCGGATGAATACTGTGTATAAGCACCTTATGAGAAAGTGTGTGAATAGTTTAGGGGCTAGGGAAAAGGGGGAAGGGGAAGTGGTATATCCTAGCTCTTTGTTTCTAGACAATACACACAGTCGAGACTATTGGGGCACGTAGTCTAGACGTTGTTGCGGAACGTCTGAACGGAAGTGCTTGAGCGTACCAGTGAGGATTGACTGTGGTCGGCCGAGACCACCGAATTTTATAGGAACCATAATATCTCGACTAGCTGTACATCAATCACAAATAAGAACGCGAGTATTAACTTTTCGACAGATTTGTATATTACCTTATTCAACATTAATAATTACGAAAAGCCAAAAACAAGTAAAAACTTTATATATATTACATAACTAATATGGAGAATGTCCTCCACCTGTCAAGGTTTCAAAATACCCCTCCACTATCATACTCCAAGTTTAGGGAGGATGCTGTCCAGTCGCCCATTCGCCCCTTTACCCTATCTGGCTCGCCAGTGGTTACTGGAAGGTGAGCTGGGTTTGGCCATGGTTCAAGTGGTCCGAGCATGCCCCATCGGCTTGAGATCGGAGGAATTGGTGACCACTCCATCACCTCAAATCGTTGTAGCGTTGCTTGGTTGCTTTCCTTCAGATTGCAGCTCCCAGAAAAATGAGATTTCAGGCACAAGGACTAAATCAATATAGGATCTGGCCGTATGATTTTCTACATCGGCAGAATCAAATCAGACCTGCTACCAGTGTCTCCACCCGGAAACATCGGCTTAAGTTGATGTGGTTGTCTGAACACCCAGTGTGTCGAAGCACTGCCTCGCTTAAAGACCGAGCATTAATCACTCCATAACGCTTGTCTCCGCTGCTCCATTGTCCAATAGCAGTGCGCTTTAGCAAACTCGAGATCGATATTTCGTACTGACTTCATTTCAAAGCCTTTGAGACTCTCCTGTGCGCTGGGCCAGCCCTTTAACTTCCGTACTGGTCAGTTGTTTTAATGTCATGCATGGAGAGTATCTGTATTATGATGCTCTTAGACTTATGAACAGTTCGTATCTTAATGGCCTTTCATCAGCCTCTTAATTTTTTAATGCTTTCGGTAGTAACTGGTGTAATTATTGCAGCGACATTGGGGCCGAAATGGGATGGTGTTAATATATGGAATCCTCAGTCGCCCGAACTGTTAGGTGTCAGATGGTACTCTACGGTACACCGTAGACGCGGTTGACCATAGGATGCCGTAGATTACCGCTTTTAGGGTTTGAGATAAGGTAGGGTAAATTATGGTCCAGGCCCTTCGTTGTCTCGCCGGAGATGTCAACCTCTTAACGTCGACGCGCGCGGAGATAAAATCATACGAGTACACTGAACTCGAAGTTTAACTCAATTGCAACAGCATCGCTTTCTTTTACGACTAGTAGCAAGACAATTGGTGGAATATCTGACTTTTTATCTCTCGATTACTCCAAACAGATATTAGCTTTATTGAGGATGACCGAATTCGCACCGCTGAAAAATGACCTCCTTTTAAGGGCTGCGAGAGGTTAGAATTCTTGTTTCTGATGAATAACTGGATGCGTTGCAATAGAGCTTTCCACTGACTTTGCAAGCAGGAGAGCAAGTCGAAAGACCCCCGGTGTGGGTTATGGTCTGTGTATCTACTGTGCAGATAGTGCGTTGGAGATAGCTAATATCTGGTTCTCTTCAGAGACAAGCCGGTCGTTACTTGCCTGGTACATAGTTGCCTAGTATATGCTGACTATCTCTCAAGAAAGTACTAATACTATAATATAGAATATCATGTTGTGAAAGGAGCCAATGATTTCTTCACTTGCTGCCGGAATTCCGAGATAGCTTCGGCTATTACTATTCAGCCAGTGGATCACTATGACGGTCTCCTCGATGCAGCCATTATTTTCAGTGATATTCTGGTCATTCCTCAAGCAATGGGTATGGCCGTGGAGATTTTGGATAAAATCGGACCGCATTTTCCTGATCCCCTCCGGGAGCCATCTGATTTAGATACAAAGCTGAAGAAGGATGTCGACGTTTTGAAAGAATTGGATTGGGCGTTCAAGTCGATCACGGCGACTCGGATAAAGCTAAATGGTCGTGTGCCGCTTTTGGGATTTTGTGGTGGGCCATGGACGTTGATGGTGTATATGCTTGAAGGAGGTGGAACAAAGTTGTTCAGATATGCCAAAACATGGTTATATCAATATCCGGAAGCATCGAAGGAGTTGCTTAGCAGAATAGCAGATGTTGCCGTTGAGTTTTTAGCACAACAAGTCGTTGCAGGAGCGCAAGTACGTTTCTTTAGTTTCTGTTTCGCATCTCGTTTGTTTCTAATGCCAAGTGTTTTTATAATCAGATGCTTCAAGTATTTGAGTCATCGGCCGGAGAGTTAGGACCGAAAGAGTTCTTGGAGTTTTCTCTGCCGTATCTGCGGACGATAAGTTCTAGATTTCGACAAAGACTTCTCGAGTTGGACATTAAGGAGCATATCCCATTGACAGTCTTTGCCAGAGGCGCATCTTATGCTTTGGATTGGCTCGCAGATTCAGGATACGATGTTGTCTCTCTCGATTGGACGATTGATCCGATGGAGGCTGTGAAAATTGCCCGAGGTAGGGTAGTCTTGCAAGGAAATCTTGATCCAGGTGTCATATATGGCTCAAAAGAGGTGATTTCCAAAAAAGTTGGGGAGATGATTGGAGGGTTTGGGGGAGGGAAGCACGGATACATCATTAATTTAGGGCATGGAACACAGCCGTTTTTCGACCCAGAGAGATTGGGATGGTTTATGAAAGAATGTCATCGCGTTGGACTTTCATAATTTATCTAACTGACCACTATCCTGTAATGTGTAATGGTATCGCGTCTTCATTATATCCATAGGGTTTTTAGCCCCAGGACGCCCACTAGGTACCGTATATTTTGTATAGATAAATAGTATCACATATGCAAACTTGGTGTACATCAGACAGTTAATGCTCGGCATGCTTTCGAAGGAGTGCAATAGGGTGCAACGAAGCGACCATTTCTTCTGATGTGGTATCAATCGAGCAGTTTGCCATGATAGTCTTCGAAACGTCTTGGTTAATCTCATGCAACTAAATATATAGAATATTAGAGGAGGCAACGATGAGGCTTATATAAATATTTCTATCATTACCTCGCCATTTTCACGTATTTGATAGTTCCTAAGGAAGGCGGAGCCTTCATCGGAGTTACTAAGGCTCACCCATATCTCACAATTTGCACCCATTACAACGATATCCAAGATACGACCCTGGAAAGTGTTAAGATACTCAATTTTAGAGTCTCGGTCGCCGTCATATTTAAAAACCAATAATTTCTTCGCTCTGCGACAAATAGTAGTGTTAATATAACGTGGCTCTAAGATCCACAATGAGAGACATCAGCATAAGTACACATACGTTTCATCATGCACTAGAATCATACGCGCTTCGGGAATTTGCCATATACCAGAAATAGCGACCTCAAGCGATATACTCTGGTCGTCGTGCTTCTCTTTACCATCTGCAGGATAAAGGAGCGATTTGATATCGACCTTTTCGACTAGGTTTCCAGTCGTCCAATCCCAACGAATTAAAAAATCGTCTCCACCACCGGAAATTAGTGTTCTCGGTGACCAACTCGGTATCAAAAGCTGAGATACGTATCTAAAGTCATGGAACATTGTTAGGACAATATTTACAAGAGTCAGGGTAGGAATAAGCTCACTGTTCGTGACCGAAACAAAACCGTTCTATGACATATGACTGTGGATACCGCATGACTCGTATATGTTCATCTCTGTCGCTTGTAATTATATATTGGGACCCGTCTTCTCCCTTGGCAATTACCAAATCCACGAGCATTGACACATGCCCTAATATAGGCTCCAAGTCGCTTCCGCTCTCGTTTTTACGTTCCAACTTGGCCTTCGCCAAATCATTGCTGTCTTTGCTGGCCGTCTCGCTACGAGATTCCAATATCGACATAGTATACGCATCACCAAATTTATCACCCAAGATAATCGTCGAACTATCTTGAGTAATATCCACTGCGGATGGCCTTTTCGGGAATTTTCTAACATATCATATTAGCAAATTCTCACATTTTCAAGCGTCGTATTAGCTAACCTAGTACTCAATAAGGTAAGATCAGCATTTAGCACAAGTATTGATTTCTCTTCATCAGTGCTTGCAACAACGTATTGGCCGTCGGGTGAGCATGTCAAAGTTCGTATAGTATTTTTTGTAAGTCGGTCTTTTGACTTGGCCTTCTCTTTAAAATTCTCCGGTGCTGGTGACGCAATTGAAGGAACCCATTCTCCAATAAGTTCTCCTGTTCGGATATCGATTTTCTGTATGTGATCGGATACAGCGCAGAATATGGCGCAACTGCCTTGAAAGTACGCCAACTTCTGAAACGGATGCTTCATTTTATATTCTATCGTATTCTATTTAACAGACTTATTGGCGATCCTAGCATCATTGGATAAAGCTATATGATCAGCTGGAGTCATATACCTGAAAAATGAGATCCAAAGTTTTCTTGTTTTTCTAGTGCTTCAATTAGACTTCGAAACCTCGCAAGAATAGGTAAATAAACTCTACGCTAATCAGGCGCCTCGCTCCACGTGCACATTCAAGTTCAGCGCGTGAAAACAATTACCCCTCGACCATTGTGTAACGCGCCAGTCATAGAGATATGAATTTAAACTGTCAATCGTCCCTGTTTTGAATGAGACGTGAATATATCTCTATATGGCCAGTCTCGAATATGAATCAACTGAAATGTTTGGGTAAGGCTTGGACTGCACGCTACCTCAGTTTAAACTTGTTACGAGTTCCTTGTTAACGAAGCTCAGCTATATGGTTAAATACAGCGAGGTGTCACGTTCGTCAAAAAAAATACGACTAGATGCGTCTGATAGTAGTGCTGACCAGATCGCGGATGATACCCATAGTGTGAGTCACTAGTGCTCTATGTCATAGTCTTTTACTAACTTTAATGTCGCTAGACTGAACAATATCCTTATTCTAAAGATGATCATGAAGGAGATTATGGCTCTCTCTACGTCGATGCGTTCATGACTGCATTGAATGCGGTGTTGGAGAATGAGAGCTACCTATTTGACGAACTCGAACTTCATCAATTTCATACATTCAAAGAGCTTGATGGTAATCTAAGCAGTTATTTCTCCCTTCTCTTCTTGGTCAATACTAAAGTTTCCCACTCCAGATGATTGTCAGAAACTATATGCAAGGCTATTTCTCCGCAAATCAAAGAAATGGTTTCGCGTTGATCGCCTCGTAGAGGCATACAGAGAGATTTCAGACATTCGTAAGGCCGCTAATATGCTCAGTGCAAACCATTTATCTGCACTAGGTAATTCGGACATACTTGACCTCGATTCGACCCTATGTCTTCTTACTGTCGACGAGCTGAGATCAGTCGCGAAAGAGATTGGTTGCTCTGTGAAAGGAACGAAAAGCGACGTCATATCAACTTTGAAATCTGAGACTCAAAATCAAGCCTGCCTGAGGATCTCAAATCAAGGAATTTCTCTACTTTACGATAGTAAAGGAAGGAAGCAAAGCCGAGCGATTCATCTACGAAATCGCGCGCTTAAAATAATTGGTATGTTCATTTCTACTTGTGCAAATAGCGAGTCATGGTTTGCTAACCGCCTAACACAGGTCAATGTATAAGATTATGTGACGAGTCTGTCGCAGTATTCGAGCGAGTACATTTAGTTTTTTATCGGTCGTCGGACTATACTGAGAAGTCGTTGGTTAAATCAATTTTGGCGAAGATCTCCAAACGAAACTTCGCCGAATATATGGTTTATAGGAGCACTGATGTTTTTACGACTCGGCGAGATTTATTGAAGTACGAAAATGCTCTTCGAGTACAGTCAAACATAGATTCTTACTTCGAATCTGGGAATCTCACATCTGAGAAGCTTCAATCAATTCATGAAGTGCTTGCCCCAGTTTTTGATTGTTGGAGAGAGAGTCTCGGATCTACAATGAAATCTAGCGATAGAGATCACTACTTGATAAGGTTCACCGCAGGATGGGTCTACACTAGAATGATATATAAATTGGCTTATGTACTGTGCAGACTGCACAAATATAAGGATGCACATGGCATGTACTGCCAACTGTTGGAACAGAGGGTTTATCGACGAGGCAAGAGGGGAGATTGGTATCAGAAAAAGGCTCTAATCGAGGATCTCTACCTTTGTGGGAATAAAAAAGATGAGAAACAGAAGCGTCATTGGAAGAAGGTTGCTCTGACAACATGCGAGCTTGGTCTTCAAGATCCGGATACTCACTTGATCTATCATTATGACCTACAGAAGCGAATAATGCGACTAGAAAGGGTACTACGCGTGCTTCCAAGAGACAGGCATGTCTTTCATCATGTTGCTTTGAAAGAACCATCGCCAAGAACATTTTACGGTATGTATAACCATTTATATTATTCTTTCTTCGTCTAACAAGTTTTCGTATAGGGGTCCGTGTTTCGGAGTCCGAACTAGGAAAGAAAGGTGTCTGGTTGGACCTGCATAACGTAGAATGCTCTGTGGAGGAGATGTGTCTCTCGAACTACCATTCCTGCGGATGGCGAGGCTATCATACGGAAGGAGGGATCATAAAAACGATTGTAAGCAGCAATATGACCTTGTTTCTTTGACCTTTGACACTTAATTTTACTCTCAGTTTGCGTACCTCTTTTGGGATATTATTTTTCTTCCTGTTCCTTTCGTTTTCGAGACAAGCTTTCAGAACTCACCGTTGGACCTACACACAGAGGCATTTTATCTTAGTAGAGCTAGCGAGATTAACTGTCGCTTAATGGAGATTGAGAATTCAGAAGCGTTAGACTATATACGTCGTGTCTACGATAGAGAGCATATTCGGAAGACCGAATGTATTGGTATGAACTGGAGCTTCGAACTACAGGATATTCTGGAGGCTACTGAGGTGTGCTGGCGTTCGTTGAGACAGACGATGGATAATACTGACATAACTATAGTGCATTGGAGGCCAGGCTCTTTCGACTATTTGCAAAGTTCTTTGTGAGGACTATGGACACCGATCTTCAGGGATGCCAGATTTATTGTAAGTTACAACGGGACAAAATACGTCATTGCTGACGAGACTGCTGACCATGCAATCGACTTAGCCTTTGGAACTACGACAGAAAGGAATGCCTTTTTTCCGAAGGTGAGTATTAATAATCTAGCCTAAAAAGGGTACTAACGGTTAATGATAGTTAAATCTGAAAATGATAGGCTTTCCGACACGCAGCGTCTCTGGATCGATGTGCTCATTAACGCTGGAGTTCAAGTGGAACTGTGTGCAGGATTGGTCAAGAAATGAAATTGCGATTGAATTCGGGATTGTGGAGAAACGGAGAGTGAGAGCAGGTTAGGATATAGAACTGTGTTTGCTTTTTTTTTTGTTTTGTTGGTGACTGAATATTTTGCATTTTCGAGCTGGAGTTAGGGCGTTTGCTCTTTGTATACTTTAGGCTCAATTTTATACACAGCTGGATCTGCTGTAACGAGAACGAATTGAATCCGCATAAATGTGATCTGGATCTGTTATCTAATATTATGCAGTTGTCATATACAATAAGAAGGCTATGTGGTTACTTCATAAGGTGCACTGTTTGTTATACATTGCTGTATAATATTACACATACACTGTAAAATGAGATGCTGTAGCGTGGGACAGTAATTAACGTACAGTACCGTGCAAAAGGCGTTACTGGGAATTTGGGAAAGGTACCATTGGGTACGGAGCATACCATATATTTTTGTGTGATTTCTGGTACTTCCCAACGGATATTTTCAGTCCCACACGCGTGCTCTCAAGCCGAACGTATATTGTGCTCCCGAAGGCCTACAACAGCCTCTCGATCTTTCTCATCCGTCAACCTAACAAAGCTACAGCCTTCAGCGCTCGAGTTGTGGGGAAGACTAATTACAACTGTTATCGACAACCCGGTCTCGAGAACTGGCTTTTTCTGCTTCAGGTTCGTCTTTTTAGATGGAGCGAAGTGGGATTGAGACACTACTCGAAGCGGCGGCATTGGATGCAGCATCCTTCTTGTATCCACCGACCACTCTTGATCAGCACGAGATATCTCGCAATGTTTCTTCGGCCTATACGCCAAGTGCGGCACAGAAAAGGTATGAAGCGGCACCAACCTCGCTGTATTCTCCGGCAAACTCTCCGGACATGTCCTTGGCTGTCTATTCGGCAAGTTATCACAACAGAGCCCCTGCAGAGCAGCAACCATCACCGTACTCACCACCTGACTTGTCTCAACTACCGGCGCAAGGGGCCAAAGGTAGTAAGAATGAAGTAACTGAGTCGACGCCGTCTCAAGTCATGGTCGACGAAGATTCTTCCTCGCAAGACGTATGGGACCATTGCAGCTTGTGTACTCCAGAAACCTCACCTCTCGGAAAGGTGGACTGGATCGAATGTAGCATCTGTCGGCAGTGGTTTCACTACACTTGTGTGGGAATTATGGCGAAGGACGCCAGAAATGTCGATGAATTTCATTGTCCTACTTGTTCGGGAACTCATGGACCATCTACATGTGAGTGCTTGCCTCCATCACCAGTTATGGCTAAAATTGACGTACAAATAGTGTTGCGAAAATCTAAACGGAAGCACGTCGCAATAGATTATTTGGCTCTTCACCAAGGCGAGAGTATCACGACCGATCAACATCCCTATTGTCAGATAATTCAATCTCGACAATTCTCACATGACAACTTTCAGCGGATACGAGGCTCAGATCTGACTGAACAGTTTGCGGAAAATGGCGGAATTAGTCGCCCTGTCGTTATTCCGAGGAATATGTGCGAAGGCTTGGAATTGGAAATACCTCAAAATTTGACAGTTCGACAGGTAGCCAATCTCGTTGGCCCCGAAAGTAAAGTCGAGGTGATCGACGTCCCAACTCAACATGAATCTCCAAGCTGGGACTTGCAGCGGTGGGCAGACTACTATGAGCAGCCTGTCGAGCAGAGAGATAGGGTTAGAAATGTTATCAGTTTGGAAATTAGTTCTACGAAGTTGGGAGAGCAGATTCGGCGCCCAAAGTTTGTTCAGTATGTTGTTCGACTGACCTTGTGAATAACAGATTACTAATTACGGGGCAGTGATATTGACCTGGTACAAAGAGTCTGGCCTGTCGATCTCAAGGAAAAAGGAGAATGGCCGAAAGTGTCACTATATTGGTAAGTTGAGAGCCTGGTTTGAGCGAATCACACTAACTGTTGTTCAAGTTTGATGTCAGTCGAAAATGCATATACTGATTTCCACATCGACTTCGGCGGCTCGTCAGTGTTCTATCATATCGTGGACGGTTCTAAAAGTTTTCTATTCGTTCCTCCTACCTCAACCAACCTGTCAAAGTATGAACACTGGTGCCTGTCAAGTGATCAGAGTAGAATTTTCTTCGGCGATCTTGTAAAAGATTGCTACAAAGTCGAACTGAAGAAGGGGGACACAATGTAAGCCGCCTCTGATTTGACGGTTGGACCAACGAGTAACTCCGTGGCTAATAGTTGAGGAATTAGGATCATACCGTCCGGTTGGATTCACGCAGTCTATACGCCCGTGGACTCGCTGGTGATCGGAGGGAATTTTTTGACCGCCATGAACCTTTCGACAGAGATTCAGGTTGCTCAGATTGAGAAGACAACGAAGGTGCCGCGCAAATTCAGATTTCCACATTTTTCTAAACTATTGTGGTTTACTGCGAACGATTATTTGGAGCGCAAAATGAATGAGGTTTCATTGTCAGCGCAAGAACGTGATGGGCTGGTGGATTTGGCAAACTACATTTACGAAGAGGCTCTTGTTGCAACTGGTGCTAGTAAGGGGGCTACTGCCATTGATGTGAAGACCGCAAAGGCGGCAGTTCCAGGATCGTTGAAGGATGCAGTAAAGTTCGCGAAGGTCTTTGGAAACTGGGTTTCTTCAACGGTTAAACGTCCACCTTTCGAATGGGCGATACTATCCGAGGAGGAGCAAAATGATCTTCAACGCGATCACATACCATTACTGAAAACTTCTCGGAAAAGGAAACGTTCCCAGTCATTTACTGAGACAGCGCCGCTGAATCCTCCAGCCGGGCCTATCGTTGGGGAATTTTTCGCAGCCGGGGAAATTGAGCGAGATCAGATCAAAAAGGAGGAGCCTGAGTCAGTTTCTATAAGTGTCATCGCTCAGTCTGCGAATCTGGATGTGGCTATGGACAACGCCGAAGGACAATTACATGAAACGAAGTCGATCGAGGAGTCTGTCCACGAAGCGGCACAGACGTCGGTTGTGCTAAAAGTGGAAATCCCAAAATCTTCTCTATCATCGGAACTATCCTCCTTGAATTCCGATGAGCTCGAGAGCGAGGAGCGTGATGTAGCGGGTATGGCGTATCGCCAGATTTGGTCTGAATCAGATGAAGAAGGTCAGGAGAAAGAGCTTTTACCGGACGGTTCGCACGACGCTGAGTTGCCAAACGATGCACGACTTAAGTCAAAGGATGGCGATGGCGATATATTGCCTGCACAGACCAAATCTGGGTCGGACTCTGAGTCTGAAGTTGTAGACTATGAGTCTGATCCACTTAGCGAGATTTCGACGGTTGTTGAGGAGGAAGTGGTGAAGACGATCACCAGTGACGAGGGAAAGAGGAGACGTTTTGATCTCTATCAAGAACTAATGGATCTTCATAATTCTCGAACCCGTCGTTCAATGCAGGACATACAGAAGACAAAGGAAGGGAAAGTGGGAGGAGTGTCTGCTACGGCGACTCGAAAAATTCGTAGGAATTCGATGCCACATAGTTCGGCTACCAATCGAGAGAGCAAAGCTCGATCACGGCGTAAGTCGACTCCTGGAGCAAAGAATGCTTCGCGTTCAAACATTAAGGATGGTATGCGGGGAGCCAAAGAGAAAGATGCAGGATCTTCGTCAGATCTCGAGGAGGATGAAGAATCGAAAGATATGAATCGGGTGAAACGTGGAAGAGGTCGACCTCGGAAGTCACTGTCATTGTCCAAGGAGTCTTCTCCTGACTTGCCGAACAGCAGAGCAACAAAGAGCGCTAATACTAGATTTTCGAATTCGCGAGGACCAGACAGCGGTGGAAATCGCAATACTTCCGAAGATGCGCAGACACCGTCTGGGAGGCAGTCCAATTTCCAGCACAAAATGAAATCTGCTAACGGAACCAAGACCAAATCCGACAGGAACGTTGATATGGATGATGAGTCAATGCAACGTCTGATAAGACAGGCACAATTGGGAATCCGCTCGAGACGATGAGTTATCTCTTTTGCGATCGCTTTGTAATTTATATTATGTTTTGTTATACTATTATGTTTGACTTGGTTTGTGTATACCAGTTTTATGCTTCTCCCGTGGAGTTGGTCTGGATAGGGTTTGTCCAGTTGTTCAGGTTGCTGATTGCTTTGGACATGGGGTCGGCCCCTTCGACCCAGTCTTTATTGTATTAAGCGTGTCCTTTGTTGCTATGCCTGCGCTTGTGTTCCATTGTACTTTTAGATTGCTTTAATACCGGTGTACTGTCATGTATTATGTATTTATAATCTAGCCTTGTATTTCATGTTCATGCTCTATCAGCGAACATGCGTCAAAGCCCTGATGTGAAATGCGGTCGTCCTTTATGTAGACCTAATTGCGGTGCCTCAATGGATTAAAATGAATGGGGTATGGGGTGGCTGCATGAGCGAAGACGGGCTAGAAGTGCTCGTCTCGACCGATATCTGACGCATGCGGAGGACGACGTCACCGTTAGCAACTGGATACAGTATTAGGCACGGATGGTTGCGGTGGGGGAGAGGATGTGTGGGTAAGGGCAACTGGCAGATAAGGACGCACGACGCTCCCCTCTCAGTTGTGTCCACGTCCCCCGCTTCGTCGTTGTCGGGGTTGTCTTCAGTTCACGCATCTTTCCTTGCTGCTACCCCCCCAACTTCGCTGCTACTCTCCATTTTGCTGCTACTCCACGCTTCCCACGGCAATCCTGCATCATGCCGTCCCAAAGCTATCCGCAGCTCAACAACAGGCCTGTCGCGAAGAAGGTCCGAGACATCTATAAGGAACGTATTGACCAATTTGTCAATGACGGTCCTTACAAGCTCTTTAACCTCCCCGCGTACGTGTTTCTCACTCTCCCCTTATTTACTGTCATCCTGTTTATCGCTCCTCTTGATTATTGCTGACTTCGGCTCTTAGAGTTCTCGACGATGCCCGTGTTTCTGATGAGGAATACGTCCGCCTAGAGGTCTATTCCGTTCCTGATTTGAAGCGTCCGCCTTTCAAGGAGGCCATCAAGGGCAAGTTCCGTCCAGCTCGTAAGGGGGAAGCTTTCGGTCCTTCCTGGAGCACCCATTGGTTTCGCATCTGTGTCCGTGTGCCCAAAAAAGACGTCTGGCTTTCTAACAAGCAACTCGAATTCCACTGGGAGAATCACAACGAAGGTCTTGTTTACAATACCGAGGGATTACCTCTTCAGGGTCTCACTGGTGACGACGAGCGACCAGTTTGGCCCATTCCCAAAGAGTGGAAGGATGGTGAATGGCACGTTTTCTATATCGAGGCTTCTTGCAACGGTATGTTCGGCAACGGTGACCGTGACCAGATTCAGCCTCCCGACCCAAACCGCTGGTTTACGCTGTCCAATGCAGACCTTGTGGCTCCTTGTCATGATGCAAGAGCTCTCTACCTCGATTTCGGTATCATTGCTGATGCTGCTCGTCAGCTTGATCAAAATTCATGGGAAAGCAATGTTGCTTTGAAGGTTTGTAACGACGTTATGAATGTGTTTGACCCCGAAGACAAGAGCACCCTTAAAGCCTGCCGTGAAATCACCAAATCTTATCTCGGTGACACAATTGATTCTCCTGATGTCTACGAATCCGGCCAGAAGACTTTTGTTTATGCTATTGGTCATTGCCATATTGGTATGTGACATTTCTTGTGAGTTATTTGGGCTTTACTAATATATTTGTCAGACACCGCCTGGTTGTGGCCCTATGCGGAAACTCGCAGAAAGACTGCACGTTCATGGGCTTCTCAGATCGCTCTTATTCGTCAGTATCCCGAGCATCGCTTTGTATGCTCTCAGGCCCAGCAGTACAAGTGGCTGAAGGCTGAGTACCCCAATCTGTTTGACGAGATCAGGAAGGAGGTGAAAAACGGCAAGTTTAACTTCATTGGTGGTTCCTGGGTCGAGAATGACACGAACATGCCATCTGGAGAAGCTCTTGTCCGGCAGCTTCTGCTCGGTCAGCGATTTTTCGAGAGCAACTTTGGTGAACGATCTGTTACATATTGGCTTCCTGATACATTCGGATACTCTCCCCAGGTGCCTCAAGTCTGCCGTGGTGCTGGTATGTCCCGTTTTTTGACCCAGAAACTCAGTTGGAACAACATCAACGACTTCCCAAACAGCACCTTCAACTGGGTCGCCCTGGATGGTAGTCAGGTTCTGTGCCACATGCCTCCGGCGAATACTTATACTTCGCGTGTCGAGTTTAGCGAAGTCTCTAACTCCCTCAAGAACCACAAGAATCTTGAGCAGGACCAGACCGGACTCTTGGTCTTCGGTATTGGTGATGGCGGCGGTGGTCCTACCGCGCCCATGTTGGAGAAGCTTCGCCGCTACCGTGGTTTATCAGATACAGTCGGTCTGCTTCCGCGTGTCAAGATGGGCCATACTGCTGATGAGTACTTCGACCAACTGGAGGAATCAACCAGGGATGGGAAGGATCTCGTTACTTGGGTTGGTGAGCTTTATTTCGAGCTGCACCGAGGAACTTACACGACCCAGAGTGACACCAAAAAGGGTAACAGACGGTCTGAGATTTTACTTCACGACATCGAGTTTTTGGCTACCATAGCTACTGTATCGAACCCTGATTACGAGTATCCTACGGAGCGCATTGATGACCTTTGGGAAATTGTGTGTTTGAACCAGTTCCACGATGTTCTTCCAGGTTCGGCCATTGAGATGGTCTATGACGATGCTAAACAGCTGTATGCGGAAGTTGCCGAGAAGGGCACCCTCCTTGTGAAAGAGGCCATTGAAGCTCTTGGTCTTTCTGAGGAGGCCACTGCGAATTCCGAGTTTGTTGCTGTTAACACCCTTTCCTGGCCGCGCCAAGAGCTAGTCGCGATGTCCAACTCTCTCTCGACTGAAAATATTGTTGCGCAGCAGACAGCCGACAATCAGCAGTATGTGCTTATGGAGTCTAATGGGTCTGGTCTTCTCAAGCCTGTTCAGAGCATCAAGGCATCCGAAGTGTCGGTGTCTATCACGGAATCCAATCCTAATATTTTCGTCCTGGAGAACCAGAAGTTGAAGGTCGTTGTTGAAGGCGGTGTCATCACGAGCCTCTTCGATAAGAAAGAAGGGCGAGAAGTATTGGTTGAGAGTGGAAAAGCTAATCAATTCGTAATCTTCGACGACAAACCATTGTATTTCCAGGCGTGGGATACCGAGGTCTATTCTCTAGACAAGAGAAGATACCTAAGCGGTTCAAAAGTTTCCATCGGAGAAACTGGCCCTCTCCGCGCGTCTGTTATCGTTGAACAGAAGATCAGCGAGAAGAGTTGGCTAAAGTCGACTATCTCGTTGGACGCTTATTTGCCAGCTACTTTCAGCGCCAAGGCTGGTGAGCCGGTCACTAGCGGTTCTTATGTCGATATTTCAACTGAGGTGGAGTGGAGAGAGAATCACAAGTTCTTGAAGGTTGAGTTCCCTGTCGATGTTCACTCCGATGTTGCCTCCTATGAGACTCAATTCGGCCTAGTCAAGCGGCCTACCCACTTCAACACAAGCTGGGATGTCGCCAAGTTCGAGGTCTGCTGCCACAAGTGGGCTGATCTTTCGGAGGCTACCTATGGTGTTACCATCATGAACGACTGCAAGTACGGTTTCGCTACTCACGGAAACATTCAGCGACTGAGTTTGCTTCGTTCTCCTAAGGCTCCTGATGGACATGCTGATATGGGCCATCACGTTATCAAATACGCTATTCTTCCCCACGCTGGCGGGATCAACTCGGAGATCGTTCGTGCGGCGTACAACTACAACTACCCGGTCAGATCCTACTATGTCCCTCGCAAACTTGTTGAGTCCACTGAAGACGTCCTGTCGTCCATTACCATCGAGGGACCGTCGAACATCATCTTGTCGAACATCAAGAGAGGCGAAGACGACGAAGATGTCAGCCGTGGCGACCTACCTGTCAAGGAAGGGAAGAGTATTTACCTTCGTGTGTACGACAGTATTGGCGGAAAATGCAAGGCTACGCTTTCGACTACTCTTCCTGTGAAGAAGGTTAGTTATGCCAATCTACTTGAGGACGAGAAGGACGAGATTAAATTTGAGACTGTCAAGCTCAACAAGAAGACGGTCACAAAGATCGATATCAGCTTGCGCACTTTTGAGGTTTCGACTGTTAAAATCCAGTTGAAGTAAACGTGATGTAATTGTCAAGTGTGAGGGCATCATTGTTGTGGAAATTAGTTT
The DNA here is from genome assembly GCA_003705915.2 of Lipomyces lipofer. Lineage (NCBI taxonomy): Eukaryota > Fungi > Ascomycota > Lipomycetes > Lipomycetales > Lipomycetaceae > Lipomyces > Lipomyces lipofer. Next base: position 80,526 of record PPJX02000004.1, on the reverse strand, counting down.
GGACAGAGTTGCTATGTAAATTGAAGGGATGGGATATGATTGGATAGGGCGGGATGGGATGGGATGGGATGGGATGGTTAAAAAATTTGGAATTTGAAATAATTATTGATTAATTGAAATGTCATCATTTATTTGGCCGGTGTTTAATATGTTCCTCTTCCTTTTATTTTGTATGTATGTTTGGTATCCATAATCTGCACTATTATCATAATATTATTATTGTAACCATTACTGTTGTCTTGTGTGTCACTTGAATTTCACAGTACCAGACTTGGTATAGAATTTGTTGGATGATAATTTGATTTCCAAGCTGAGAGGATCCCGTGCATATAATTCTAACTTGACGAATAGGTAGGTGAAGCTGAAGGGAGGGCAAGTTTCCGCTGTATAATGAACAATTTTGGTGCAGTTCTTAAATTTTATACAAAGTGCAATCCTTATTTCCCCGAATATGCCATCATTCGCTAGTTAATCTAACCCTTAGCGCGTGGATTATTTAGTCCAGCTGATAACTTGTCCTCGTCCCATCTCTTCTTCGCCGCCTCAGTCGCAGGACTGACCGGCTCCATGATGATAACGCTCCTATTTATATAGATCATTGGTGTAGCAGGGATCGACCGGAATTGCCCTCGCAGTCTCAAGTCTTGGGTTGCGACGATGTAGCGATGCTTGTTTTTCCCTTTGACGTTCACAACACTGGAGAGGCATTCGGCTTGTGACAGTGGGTTCTCAAGATGATTGCACCGTCGGCGCTCGAACGTCTTAGCTAGTGCAACTGCTTCTTCGGCATCTTTTCCGCGGTCGTACAGAGATTTGATGCAACATTGGGTTATCACTAGTACATGTCATTAACCAAAAATTCACTCATACCGTAACAATATAGTACATACTGGGTTTCATCTTTCCTTGCACAACGCTCTCTAGCGACTTCGCAAGATTCATCTTATATTTTGTAGCATCGTACACGATATCTCCATCGACTATAAGGTGCGAAGTGTTAGGCACTGCGAACAACGTAACGAAATTCCGGCATGATGAGCCAAATTGACATACCCATAATCTGATAAGGTTGCCGAAATCCAAACGCCATTCCGTAGATCGCCATTTGCTTCCGGTAGCTTTTCGATCGTTTTTGCCGCATCTTGTATATTATATGAGTATATCGAAAGATCTCAACCCTAAAGCTGATGAATTGAAAGTGGAAATAGGTTGGGATGAAAAAAATTAGGAGCTCGAGTTGGGAGTTGGGAGTTAGCAACGATGAACTGAGCGGGCCGCGGCGTACAATCTATAAAAAATTTTATTATTCGCAAGATCATATCAACTTTTTTCGAGGTCCCTATACAGCAATGGGAGTATCACAACTAACGCAACTAAAAGCTCGCTTAAAGTCGTCAGGATTCACGGGACAAACGAATGTAAAGAAACAGAAGAAGCGTGTCCCAGCGTCGACTAGGTCAGACAAGGACAACTTACTCCGATCGATTAGAGAAGAGTTCAATCCGTTTGAGATCAAGTCTACGAGGCAGAAGCATGGCGATATTCTGGGTCGCAAAGTTCAAGGTGCTGTCGGAAAGCCAGGTTTGAGTAAGCAGATCGGAGAGGATAATGTATGTTTGGGCAGTTAGATCCTGTATTACGATTCATTATCTAACCTATAGTTCGGCTAGAGGAGAAGGACTTTGAAAAGGGAACTCGAACGGAAGAACAAGGTCGGCAACTTGGTAGATCGCCGATTTGGTGAAAATGATCCGACCATGACTCCAGAAGAGAAGATGCTGGAGAGATTTACCAGGGAAAGGCAGGTGTGTGGCCATCGTGCTTCGCATCGAATACTGTTATGGATTTCTAACGAGAGAATCTAGGCTAGATCTTCTAGGTCATCAGCGCTTTTCAACCTCGAAGAAGACGACGAGTATGGTGGCGACATGCTCACTCATTTTGGCGAGTCTCTTTCCCTGGATCAAGGCGATATCGAGATTGACAACTCCGGAGATGAGAAAGAAATCGCTGAGGGAAGCGGACTGAAACGAAGAGCTGAGACCATAGAGTACGATAGCGATGTTTCCAATTCAGAGTACGACGATGAACCTGAGAGGAAGAAGAGCAAGAATGAAATCATGAAGGAAGTCATCGCGAAGTCGAAAATGTACAAGCATGAGAGGCAGCAGGCGAAGGAAGAGGATCAGGAGGCAATCAAAGATCTCGATGGTGATCTTGACGATATTCGGTCGCTACTGTTCCGGAATAATGCTGCACTGTCTGAGCTGGGCCCTCGTGAGGATAAGCGAGATGAGGATTATGACGCTCACGTGCGAGAAATGGCCTTCGACCGTCGTGCAAAGCCCGCCGATCGAACGAAGACAGATGAAGAAATCGCCGAGGAGAATGCTCAGAAGCTCAAGGAACTCGAGGCTCAGCGACTTCGCCGAATGAAAGGTGAAGCTAGCGACGAGGAAGAGGATGGCATTCGGGGCACAAAACAAGCACCTGAAGCTGACGGCTTGAGTGACGGCTTTTTGGTCGATGACGCCGCAGAATTCGGATTTGGCAAGGGCATGGATGAAGCTGATGACAGACACGGAAGTGTTGAAATAGACGGCGAATGTAAAGCCTCCGACAAAGAAGAGGATGATATCTCATATGTGGATATCTCATATGTGGATAACTCGGTGATGGGCTCTGATGAGCGTTCGAAGCCTACATCTGCCGTATTATTTAACAAACCCACCGCGAAGTCTACGCCATCCGTTTCCGAGAACAGCAGCAATAAGACAGATTTGGCGTTCACCTATTCATGTCCCTCGTCGTATAGCGAGTTGCAAGCCATTTTCTTGGATCACACCGTGGAAGACCAACTAGTCATCGTCGAGAGGATATTAGTTCTATTCCATCCTAGTCTTCACCAGGACAATAAGTCTAAGTTGATGGTATGTTTCCATTTATATCCCCGCTAGATCACTTGCGACGGTTAATCGAGCAACAGAAATTTGGACCTTTACTTTTGGAGCACACCCTTGAATTAGCAGATGATTGGCATTCCGACGACGACTCTTTAAATAGCTTTGTCACGAAGATTCATTTCCTTTCGAGATCGTACCCTGAAGCAATGGCGGAGGCATTCAGGCGACAATTGGCTGCAGTCCGTGGTCGACTGGAGGCTGCTATTGGAGGCGCTAGTGAGGCAGAAACCGATTATCCATTACCATCAGATATGATTCTTTTCGCGCTCATCGGCATAGTATTCTCAACGTCCGACCAATTTCATCTCATCGTCACGCCGGCAATGCTCGTTATGGGCCAGCACCTGGCACAGTTTACTGCCAAAACTCTAGGAGATCTGGCCTCAAAGAGTTTTATCTGTAGGTTACTAATCAAGTATCAATCTTTGTCGAAGCGATTCATTCCCGAGGCGATGAACCACATCAATCTCAGCATTCTTGCATTTATCAGCCAGCTGGAGACTCGTGAGATATTCCCTTTGCCTTATGTCCCCACCAAGGTATCGATCACACAAAGCAATTTCAGCATAAGGAACTTGAAGCTGTCCGACATCTTGTCAGACACACCTTTGGAAATGATATCCACGTCGGCGGAAGAGCAACTCGTCCTTTCCATACTCAAGTCGGACCTAGACACTCTGAAGCTTGTTGCTTCATTGTGGAAAGGAAAGGACGCTTACAAGGAAGTTTTTATGCCGTCACTCGAGCTTCTCGAAATCCTTGGGTCTGAACTGCAGAAGCCCTCCCAGCACAATAAAAGCCTTACTCCAGTGGTACTAGCAGTTCTAGATACCTGTGCGCTGTTGAAGCAGCTGATTAGCCTTCAAACCAAGAGTCGCAAACCACTAGTGATGCACCAACATAAGCCTATTCCGATTCCGACTTATGCTCCGAAGTTTGAAGAGAACTATTCGGTGGACAAGAAGTCGTATGATCCGAATCAGCAACGACAAGAGATCAGCAAACTCAAAGCACAAGTCAAGAAAGAACGGAAGGGTGCCATTCGTGAACTACGTAAAGACAACGCATTTATTGCTAGGGAAAAGATTACCGAAAAGAGACAAAAGGACAAGAATTATCATGAGATGCTCGCTAGGTTGGAAAGAAGCATTGCAACAGAAGAGGGTGCAGAGAAGAATAAGTATGAGCGTGAGAAGCGAGCAAGGAAAGGGAAACGGAAATAAACTCCCGATACTGTTAATTTGTATAATAGTTAGATATAGATGGGGCTTGCGCTGTGCTAGTAGGACGTAGAAAAAGATGCATTCTCCTTATTTCGTGATAAAGAAATTTGACTCTTCGAATGCTTAACTCCAACCATCAAAATTAGTTCAATTTAGCTATCATACAATACACAATATACACGGCACAAGAGTGTACAACCACAAATTCAAATCACCTTAGCTGTGGTACAACATCTAACAATGTAATTTCCCTGTATTCAGGTCTCCCCTTGCCAAAAACATTCCAAAACCTGCGAAGGAGTCAGTAATTGGAAAAATATTTCATTACAAATGTTCTTCATTTACCTCAGTGTCTCATCTCCTGCTCCAGAAACTATAGTCTGCCCATCAGGACTTATCGCCAAATATAAAACTCGACATGTGTGCCCTGTAAGCGCTGTGACTTGTCGCATTGAAGGATACTTCCAAATTGCTATTTGATTTTGAGAATAACCGTGTGCAGAAACAACTTCATTGGAATTTTTTGACCAAACAAGATTACATATCTGGCTTCCTGTGTCAATCTCATTAATTTGCCGACCAGTCATAGTATTCCAGAACTTGATTCGTTGATCAGCCGTTCCACCACCAGAGGCAAGAATTCCTCGCTGATGAGGGCTCCAAGCAATAGCCTTGACAGCTGCCACGTGCTCGGTAAACTTCAGCAGGGGCGAATCACTCGTACTATTCCAGACGAAAAGCTTATTGTCATTACCTCCGGATGCAAGCTTGTCGTCCTCGCAGCTCCATTTGAGACCACAGATCTCTTGTTTGTGACCAGTAAGCCTTCTGAAATAAGATCCTGACGCCCTCACATCTCTCAAGAGAATTGTTTTATCCCGACTTCCGGAGGACAGTATGTGTCCATGCCAAGCAAGAGAACCTGAAAATGCTAATTAACCATACAATCCACAGCAGACTATGCATTGAAAGGATACTAACCGGCTCTAGATGTGTGCCCGTCCATAGCTCTTATCTTTCGCTGAACTTGCGCATCCCAAATCTGTACTGTGCCTCGATGAGAACCCACGGCAATATATTTCCCCTGCAAACGATGGTAAGTATCATGTTCACCAAGCCAAATTACACGCGCAATGATATAAATCTACCTCTTGTAACCAAGCAACCGAAGTGACCAAGTCATGCTCTCCTAATTGACATAACCTGTTCACGCTGCCTGTAACTGCATTCCACAGATAAACAGATCTCGCAAGCCCAACAGCTAGAACATTTGATGAGGACCAATCTACAAGATTAAGATAGAAATCGTCTGCGAGTTCCGGAGCGTCTAATACGCGAAATGGTACTTTGGAGATCGATCTGAGCTGTTTTCTCGGCGACAGCAGCAACTTCTGTGAATGAAACCGCACCGGGGAGAGCGAGAAGACCTCATTTTCAACATCGAGCGTTGCTCCTCCGACTTGCCGCGTAGGTGACTTTCGGGCAGAAGGTGATTTGAAAGTGAACAAATTCCTAGATGGTGTTGAAGGTGTTGAAGGATGGGCTCGTGGAGGTGTTATTGACCCAGAGCTTGCGACATCCGTGTTTGACGATGAAGGCGCACGTGTAGGCTCACTGGACGGAACCTCGTCGCCGAAGAGTTCTGATCGTAAGACATCTGAGAACGTCCTATTCGCCTCTTCGACTAACAGTAGTAAGTTAATATCCGTGCCAACAGTAGCAGATAAACCTCATTGAAACATACTCCTCTGAATGTCTAGTTCATTCTCGTTGAATTTATTCGTCATTCGAGGATCTGATGATGAGCCTTCTGGTTTCAAGCTGAAGCCGGCCTGTAAGTTGACGCTGTCTCGATTCGGAATATATCTGAATAATAGACAAGGTCAGCGACATCTGTCAAGTCCACATTCCGTAGTGTAATACCTATCACCGTATTCAGTTCTAATTCGTTTCCTCTGCCGTGATCCGGTGCGAGATACCTGGTATTGAACTTGCGACCCAGAAGTAATCGGCCCGCTTGAAGAGTACGGCGCAGATGGTGATGGCGATTCATACCCGTCTTCTTCAGTCGCCATTCTCCAAACCAAAAATTACTTTATGCAAGATCTAAACGAAAAAAAATATATCTCTCGCTATTTGCAAGGCATTGTGATGGCTCACGATTACAAAATAGGAGTATGGTGAGTGGTAAACCGACCGGCATAGCACCACAACGGCTCCAGAGTTTCACAGTGCCCTTTTGAAGTCCCAATTCCCATCCCCACATAACACGCGCAAGTTGCAGACTGCCATCATTCCGAAGCTGTTCATGTTTTAAAAATTGATTAACCTGGCAATTAATTACAGCTGGATTTATTCAGCAGTTCATATTGAGGTGTTAGTAGTATGTTAATGGATGTAGTGATCCATTTGTGACTCTATTATACAACCTGTGTTTCTCTGGTCTGACGGCTTGTGCTCCAAGTAGCCGGTACGTATTGTACGCCCACCACACCAGCGTCTCGACTGCAAAACTACGCACTCCTGCTTGTTGTCGTGTGCGCCAGGCAGACTTTTATTTTGACCGTAGTTTTATTTGGATATCCACGCTTGTTCGCTCATGGTGTGACAAAAATGTCTAGAGCAAGGGCATACGCATCTGGTAATTGCTATATTATCGTCGCCTGTGTCGCCTGAGCTAAACCCGTCCGACACACAGATTTCCTCGCCTTTGTCAACGCCTCTCCGACCCCCTACCATGTTGTTGATAACGCGAAAAAGCTGCTTCTCAGCGCTGGATTCTTGGAGCTGAAGGAACGTGAATCTTGGGCTGGGCAGGTTGAGAAGGGAAAGAAGTACTTCCTCACCAGGAATGGCAGCAGCATCATTGCATTTGGTGTGGGACAGCATTGGGTGCATGGTAACGGAATTGCTATCGTTGGCGCTCACAGTGACAGCCCTTCTTTGAGGTTCATCTTTATATTGAAATAGGACGGTAGCTGATCACCGGGCTAATTTGTTTTGTGTAGGTTGAAACCGATCTCCAAGAAGGGATCTGAAGCCTATCTCCAGGTCGGAGTCGAGCTCTATGGCGGTGGTCTATGGTATTCGCGATCATTTTCTTTCTGTGCTCTACTTCGATAGACTCACAATTATTTTCAGGCATTCGTGGTTCGACAGAGATCTTAGCGTAGCAGGACGTGTCTTTGTGAAGACGGATGAGGGAACTCTCGTGCCTAAGCTCATCAAGATCGATAAGCCCAGTATGCATAACCGCTAATAGGTTGCTGATCCTCGCTCTTAAAGTCTGCTAACTATTTTTTTGCTAGTTCTGAGAATCCCAACGCTCGCCATACATTTGGACAGAGACGCTAATACCAAATTCGAGTTCAACAAGGAAACTCAACTCTTCCCTATTGCAGGTTTGGCTGAAGAGGCATTGAACAAGTCTGATTCTCCTACTTCTACCGAAACTGTAGAGGATGCTGAGTTCCAACCATTGGCCGCTATGAACGAGCGCCACCTGCCAAAGCTTATTGCATTTATCGCGGAAACTTGTGGCGTTCCGATAATTGCACTTAGAGATTTCGAGCTCATTTTGTACGACACGCAGCCCAGTACATTCGGGGGTCTGTCTGATGAATTCATCTTCTCGCAAAGATTGGATAACCAGGTAATAGCAATCAGGATTGTGATAGATGGCTTGAATTCTCCTTTACTAACGAGGTCTCAGATGATGTCATACTGTGCTATTCGAGGCTTGATTGATAGCATGGAATCCGAGGATGCACTTGTGGGCGACTCTACAATCCGTCTCATTTCCTGCTTTGACCATGAGGAAATCGGATCTGAGAGCGCGCAGGGTGCTCGTTCTAACTTTTTGCCCGCTACGTAAGTGGAGAAGTGGAAACTTAATTTTGACAGCGAGCTGACGCATTGTAGCGTCAAACGTCTCTCCGGATTGTCTTGTGATAAGGATATCGATCAGAGCGAGACTATCTCCGCGGGGAACAGCCTGTATGAGGAGACATCCATAAAGTCGTTTTTAATATCTGCGGATATGGCCCACGCTGTTCATCCCAACTACGCCAGTAAATATGAAGGTCAGCACCGTCCCCAGATGAACATGGGTCCTGTTATCAAGATCAACGCGAACCAGCGATATTCCACCAACTCTCCTGGCATACTTCTACTCGAAGAGATTGCTAAAATTAACAAGGTACCGCTCCAACTGTTTGTCGTCCGGAATGACTCGTCCTGTGGTTCAACCATCGGCCCTGCGCTGGCCTCCCTTTTGGGAGTACGCACCTTGGATCTAGGCAATTCTCAGCTTAGCATGCACTCGATTCGCGAGACTGGTGGATCTGCTGATGTGGAACATGCTTGTTCGCTATTCTCTGCTTTTTTCCAAAACTACGATAAAATCGAGAAGACCATCTTTGTAGATTAAGTAATATTTGCAATCTGGGAGGTGTTTTTGTGCTATTCATATAATGTCTACAAGAAATAAGGTGCGCGAACAGATTCTTTGAAGACGTTTGTGATAGTCTTTTGTTCTCGCTGGCTCTTGAACCGTAGATATGTAGATACGATATTGCAGCAGGACGGAATACTGCATGTCGGATTTTGTCCTCTGCTGCAGGGTTGTCGAATGCTCCGTCCGTAATGATGATTTCGCACATTACATTTAGATATTCCTCCCATCGTTACGGCCATTGGCTGTTTCCACCAGTGCGGTTTAAAATGTTTATCTTTCGGGAAAGTGTTTTTCGTACAGTTAGAATTCAGAGTTGTGACGTCGTGCCTCACGGAGTGGTCGCAACGGCGCAACAGCAACAGTTCGCCGTCACACCTTCACCATAATACAATCTCTAAAATTATTTATCATTGATATTATGTTGTTTACACTGACTACATTGAATTCATGGACATCCAAAGCCTAAAGGTGAATAACTTCAGTTTCCCGACTGCATGAGTGTTATATTATCATGTCCGGCGCTCATGAACGGTCGTGGTTGCGATACCAAGTTATACGACAATATAAGCAATTGCTCTTTATGGGTAGAGAGTACCCGTACGCTATATTCTCTGTTTAATTGATCTCTGTTTGGATCTTCACTAATCGCTTGACGGGGTTCAGTCTAGGCTACAAATACTTCAGGGAAAGACTGCACAATGGCTTCTTAAAGAATGCGGATTTAACTGACCGGGCAGAGATCGAGCAGAAGCTCCGTTTCGCAAAATACATAGAAAAGGGTATGAATTATCAGCAAGTTATTGGGATTATAATAGTACTAAACATTATTGTCTCGATAGAAGTCGCCGCGTTATACCATTTGCGAAAATATCGCGCAATTAAGAGACAGTATTATGATGACTGAGTACTCGATAATATTCTACCAGTACAATCGCAGTATCCTTCAGATTGTAGAACGTAGACTGCAGTAGACGACACTGAATTTCAAGCATCGGAAGTCTACTTCCACGCTAAGTCATCGAGGGAATCTACCGCGGACAGTAAAACTGCATTTCCTTGCGGTGGATTCGTGGTAGAGGTGGATTCGTGGTAATGGCGATAGTCAGATAATCCTTGCACGATGAGTTTTGCAGCCATTCTGCGAATATATAAACGTACGAGACAAACCGATGGTGGAAAATTCAGACAAATGGAATCAAGTCGAAGCGTGTAATACATTCCAGAAATACTATCAATTTTCTTGTAACTTATCGTGGTTTGCAGATGTGCGTTTAATTTGTGATCTTAGTGATTGGATATGTGATTGGCGTGATTCACGATGACCGGTTCGAGCTCGGTGAGTTGCGACTCCCGAGCCGTCAAGCACAAGGCGAGTTCCATGACCGTACGACCGTGGTGACTGGTATAGAACTCCAAACTAAAAGACAGCATCCATGATCAACTTGACAATAATCAACTGCTCAATCAACTGATAATAGCCATTCATTCTTAAGGATCGGTTGCATATATGGTACCATCGCACTGGCAGCACCAGGTACATCTGGCGCAGCTTTCACGGCAAAGTGGCTCCCCACATCACCATGCGAGGGCAGCCGCCGCGATCTCAAGGGGAACAGCGCCCCCATCGGGCCTTGCGCTCCATGATCCCACATTCACAAATGGATTATTGAATGGGGTTTCGGGGAGCAGTTTCAAAGGATTGGGCGGCCATAGTCGAGTGGAATCTACGGATGTTGACGGAGCTCAGCGAGCGCATACAGTGGAAACGAAGGAGAAACGGCAAGACTGGTCAGCTTTGGATATGGGTGGCCAAGGACTAAGGAATCTCAACGTAGCGTTATTCAGCTATCAGTTCCTTGACAAATTATACATTAATCACAATAGGCTTACATCATTACCGGCAGCGATTGGCAAGCTGACGCAGTTAACCATTTTGGATATTTCTGGCAATCACTTAACAGCTCTACCTCCAGAAATCGGCATGATCATCGATCTGAAGATCCTTTTGGTATTCGATAATAACATACAAAGTCTACCTTATGAAATGGGAACGCTGCACAAGTTGGAGGTTTTGGGAATTGAGGGAAATCCTTTGCCTGAATCGACGAAGTCCATAATGGCTAAGGACGGAACCAGAGGAGTGATCGTTGACCTCCGTGATAATGCACCAGGTAAAAACAAAGTTATATCCCGACTTTTGATCATTGCGAGTTGACTTGCCATTGTCTTTATAGTTCAATTACCACCACCACCACGAGATTGGATAGAACTGGAAGAGAAGAGCTCGGAAAAAGACGCGGCAGAGGAAGGCATATTTTCAGTTGCGTCGTATAATATCCTCTGCGAGAAGTATGCCACACCACAGTTATATGGATATACTCCTTCATGGGCATTGGCGTGGGATTATCGCAAGGAAAATATAAAGCAGGAGATTATTTCATACGATGCCGACATTCTATGTCTGCAGGAGGTTGATATCAAGAACTTCGACGATTTTCTTTTGCCACTGCTCGCAGAGAAGGATTACCAAGGATATTTCCATCCCAAGACTAGAGTCAAGACGATGAACGATAAGGAACGGTTGAAGGTTGATGGATGTGCAACGTTCTGGAAGACTTCTGTTTTCAAGCTACTGGATTCTCAGTTTATCGAATTCAATCAACTTGCTGTGAAAGAAGTGGACACCAAGGAATTTCCGGAGATATACAATCGTGTATTTACGAAGGACAATATCGCCATAGTATGCTTTTTGGAGCACTTGAAGACGGGATCTCGAATTATAGTCGCCAACGCTCATACTGATTGGGATCCTCGTCTTAGAGACGTTAAGCTTATACAGGCTGGAATACTTATGGATCAAATCAACAAACTTTCAGTCAAGTATACTAGCATGCCTGTACCAAAAGATTCGCCCCTGAAGACACCATATATGTCCGGAAATAAAATCCCCTTGGTTATTTGCTGCGATCTTAATTCTACTTCAGACAGTGGCGTATGCCAGTTAATATCAGAAGGTTCTGTTCCGGGAGATCACGATGACATGCAGGGATACAAATATGGCAAGTACACAGAGGAGGGTTTGTCTCATCCTTTCTCACTGAAATCGTCATACTCCAACATCGGAGAACTATCATTCACAAATCGGACTCCTGGTTTCACAGATGTTATTGATTATATTTGGTATTCGACAAATAGCCTAGCTGTTACTGGCTTAATTGGTGAGCCGGACAAGGAATACATGTCTAAAGTAGTGGGATTCCCCAATGCACACTTCCCCTCAGAGTGAGTACCTTCTTATATTATTTCTATGTTCGATTGGTTACTAATATTGGTGGTAGTCATCTCTCATTACTTGCCCAGCTTCAATTCAAGAAATCGTAGTTAGAAATTTCAGTGTACATTTTGTGTTATTAGTATTGATACTGTATGTTTAACTAAACTCTCTATTGCTATTTGAAGCTCCTACGTCATTTTGTTATGTTGTGTTTAAATACTGGTAAATACGTCTGAAGATATTATACTACTCCTGGTGTATTTATCTCTATTGCAACGGCACCATTTGCTTCGCAAACTAAAATTCTGTACCGATGATCTTAGAAGTTAGCACTTCCAATGTTGCATTCTGGATATTGGATGCAGTGTCAGAACATGCTGAGAGATCTTTTTCAGGTGAACATCTTCGATAACTTCAACGGTCTTCTGGACGAATAGCTCCCGGTGTGAGACTCAGCACCAATTAGGTAAGCACTGTGAAACATTGCTTCCAAGTTTGGTGTAACGGCAGTTAAAAAACGCTTCACCACGGATGTTGGTTCATGAGTCTCTGACAAATGTCATCTGAGATTCTGCCTGGTCTTCAAATCATCTGGTCCTTCTTCCTATCATAAGAGTTATCTAACATGGTGGTCAATAAATGCGTCGGGAACTGAACTGGTGGTGAACACATTTCTGAAGGCAGGTTTGCAACCAAGCTGTTGAAGTCCCGAAGTAAAAGGATAAGTCTGCCGTCCCTGAATAACCCCCACTTCCTCCTCCTCAATTGTGTCGGTCCAGCATCCCATGTCCATGTTGCAGTGCTGTTGCAAACAGTAGTAGCAGATGAGGCTCCGGCTACACTAATATCATCAAGCGGTCAACTAACGGAGACAGCATATAATTAGTCTTCAAAATTAACGCTAGAATTTCATCAAAATATTTTCTTGCTCTTCTTTGTGTGAATAAACTTCGTCGTTCATGATTAATGCTAGATAAATCGTGGCATGTTATAGAGACTGCGCAAAGTGAAGGGCGAACCAAGTAAAATAGAAAGCATACAAATTATTGAGCAATCGGAATGAACGAAAGAGTCCTAATTTCCACAATGCCAAATCGCGTTTGGTAGTAAACAATTCAGAATAAATTCAGACATAATTCAGACATTACCACTCTTAGCTGCCATGAGCACAAACTTGAAGTTATATTTCAAATTGGAATTGAACTTAAGAGTAAAATACATTTCTATGTCTAAAGAACAACTATGTAATTTACAGATATAGATGAGTTACTGACGTTCTGGTGGGAGATTCGATCTGAAGGCGTTGGGATTTGCGTGAGGGTCTGGCTATCGTTGGGATACTGTATGTCTCAGTTCTTACTTGCACATTAAATAGTCTTTGAGCTGTCCCTGTTCGCCGATGCCGTGCAGAAAGCGTAATTCATACGACCAAACAAAGAATGACTCTCACGTTTCCAGCCAAAATTACTACTAAATCGCAGGTGGAGGAATTCCTGGATAAGTACGATGATTTCTTGTTCGATTGCGATGGTAAGTTCGGACCAGCGAATTCTAGCGTTCCCTCCCCAAAAGGATTAGCTAATCACGAACCCCGTAATATATCTGACTGCTTTTGGTATAGGCGTGCTTTGGCAGGGAAACGTTCTTCTACCATGGGTGAAGGAGACCCTGGACATATTGCGCAAGCAAGGTATTCATTTAAGTCATTGCAGTCTACGAGAGTATGAATTGAACTCCAATTAGGTAAACGACTTATTTTTGTGACAAATAACTCGACAAAGTCACGAAAAGCCTATACGAAGAAGTTTTCTTCGCTTGGAATCGAGGTCACTGAAGTATGTACAAGGTGTTTGGTGTATGCCAGTTTGGTGGGATGGGATTCCTAACTCCGGGCCAATATAGGAGGAGATTTTTGGATCCGCGTACTCGTCTGCCGTGTACTTGAAGAGAGTGGTGAACTTTCCTACAGACAAGAAGGTGTTCGTCCTAGGAGAATCAGGAATTGAGGAGGAGCTAGCTAGCGAGGGTATCCAATATGTTGGGGGTACGGACCCGTCTCTGCGACGAGATATCGCACCCGAAGATTATGATAAGATCGTCCCAGATCCGTCAATTGGTTGTGTTCTCAGTGGACTTGACCTTCACGTGAACTACTTGAAGCTGTCACATGCATTAATTAATCTTCAGGTCCCCGAGACGCTCTTCTTGGCGACGAATATTGACTCCACATATCCTACGCATGGCAAGCTATTTCCAGGTGCCGGTACCATATGTGCTCCACTTATATTGTCGTCCAAGCGTCAGCCAATATCTCTGGGTAAACCTTCAAAGGCCATGATGGACTGTATCAAGGCGAAATTTGAGTTTGATCCTACCAGAGCTTGCATGGTAGGTGATAGACTCGACACAGATATAAAATTCGGAAGAGATGGCGGTTTAGGAACGCTGTTTGTTCTCACTGGTGTGAACAAAGAAGGCGATATTTTGGCGGAGAATGCCGAGATCGTGCCTTCATATTACATGCCTAAGTTGGGCGATATTTACGAACTTTTGAATTAGGATACAGAGCTACACGAGGATGTTGGGGACTTTTATTTGTTGGAAATAGACTCGGTTCTATGTCGTAGGATGTTATATTTGTTTGGAGCTTTTCCGGTATGTGTTACTAGGCTTTCATAGACAGAATTTGTTTAGACATAATTTTTATTTCTGGTTTGTAACCAATTCCAATTTTATTCCTGTTCACCATATGCAGTACAAAAAGCCCATAACTTTTCGTTATACTCCTCCAAACTAATCTAAATTCGAATAGCCTATTTGAAAATTTAGGCCGCATCAGTGATGCAACCCCTGCTCGCGTTCGTAACGTTCCTATCAAGATTAGTCAATAACAAAAACCCAACGACAAAAAGATAGGAAAAATATGTACTTTGCGTATTTGAACAAAGTGCCCTTGGTGTATTTCAAAGGCGGAGCAACAAACTTGCCCCTTCGCTCAGCGATAACGTCTTCTGGCACAAGCCAATCGATCTTATTTCTCTCAGAGTCTATGACAATTTCATCGCCGTCCTCGACAAGCGCAATTGGACCTCCATCCTGTGCCTCAGGAACTATGTGTCCAATCAAGAAACCATGAGAACCGCCGCTACATTATGCTATTAGTGTGACAATAAATAAGATGTTAATGACTGAAAATTTACCTAAATCTTCCATCAGTCAGAAGAGCAACATCTTTTCCTAGACCAGCACCCATAATTGCGCTCGAAGGCTTCAACATCTCCGGCATACCAGGTCCACCTTTGGGGCCCTACAACAAAAATTCATTAGACTTCCAGTATCATACGTTTAAATCGAGTAGACGCCTACTTCGTATCTAATAATGATGACCGTCTTTTCGCCCTTCTTAATCTCTCCCCTTTCAAGAGCCTCGATCAATAGGTCCTCGGCATCGAAAACGCGAGCCTTTCCACTGAAGATGGTACCCTCCTTTCCCGTTATCTTTCCGACGGATCCGCCTGGAGCGAGATTTCCTCTCAGAATTTGAAGGTGACCGGTCTACAGATTTCATGTCAATATCACGGGATCGGCAAACCAAACCATATGACTTAACTGACCTTCTTAATAGGGTTTGAAAAAGGCATTAGAATTTGCTGGTCCTTAGGGAGATCTGGGAACTTCGCCACATTCTCAGCAAGAGACTTGCCGGTGACAGTTATGGTACTACCGTCAACGACACCCTCTCCGATTAAAAACTTCAAAACGGCTAACAATTGATATCAGCAAAGTCATATTATGCAATAAGACGCAATTTCAACTTAAAAAAAACTTACATGGAGTTCCTCCAATCTTCAGTAAGTCAGCCATAACATACTTGCCACTGGGTTTAAAGTCAGCGAGCATAGGAGTCCTGTCACTAACAGCTTGGAAGTCGTCCAAGGTAAGCTTAACGCCAACAGCGTCGGCAATCGCAATCAAATGCAGGACAACGTTAGTGGAGCCACCGGTAATAGTCACATAGACCATAGCATTCTCGAAAGCTTGTCGAGTCATTATGTCTGAAGGCTTTATATCAAGACGCATTAAGTTTTTAATGGCCTCGCCGATATCTAAGCACTCTTGGAGCTTCTCCGGGCTTTCGGCAGGGAACGATGAGGAACCAGGTAGCGTCATGCCCATAGTTTCAGCGGCAGAAGCCATGGTGTTGGCAGTATACATGCCACCACAAGCACCAGCACCGGGACAAGCGTGTCGAACAATATCGGCGCGGGTAGGCTCATCGATGGCTTTCGTGATATACTGTCCATAGGCTTGAAATGCCGAGATAACATCAATATCAGTATCCGGCATGCACTTAGCATGGCCGGCCTTGATAGTCCCTCCATACAACATAATTGACGGTCTGTTCACTCTGCCCATGGCAATGAGTACGCCAGGCATATTCTTGTCGCATCCAGGAATAGAAATATTAGCATCGTAATGTTGTCCGAACATAACCGTCTCAATTGAATCGGCAATAAGGTCACGCGACTGAAGAGAATATCGCATACCATTGGTACCCATAGATATTCCGTCACTACCGCAGATATGTCAATTATTACCTATTATCAAATTGAGCGAGCTGATATTCACCTGACACCGATAGTGTTGAACTGAAGCCCCTTCAACCCAGCCTTGTCAACAGCCTCCTTAACGCGGAAATTGAGATCTAACAGGTGCATGTTGCATGGATTTCCTGAGAACCATACACTAGATCAGGTCAGAGACTGCGAGATCGAAGCCAACAAACAATGCATAGTACATACCTGGAGATTCCAACTTGGCCTTTATTAAAGTCATTCTCGGTAAATCCAGTCGCATACACTGGTTCGATAGCATATTAGCAAATTTCTTTCAATACGATCTAATAGCATGCGCGCGTACTCACACATTGCCTGTGACGCTCCCTGCGATTTAGGAAGTGTAATCTCGGAACTGTACTTGTTGTATTCGGACTTGCCAGACGCGGGTACGTCATCCCGTCTGGCAGAACCAGAGCTGAATGTACGGCTACATGTATATGGTCAGAATATCAATTAACGAGCAGAATGTGAAGACGACAGTACGAATAGTTGATGAGTCAATGCTTACCGATATCGAGGAACAGACTTGACAAGCTGCTGCATCCGTGAGGGATGCAGTCTATTGATCAGAAATACCATTTTAATGCCTAGCTTGTAATGAGTAGAGAGGATTAACTCAATCACATCCAAGAACGATATCAATTGAAATCCGTGACGATTTGGCTCAAAGTTTTTTTTTTATTTCACCGGAAACCTTGCAAACTTACCGTCGCGATTTGCTAGGTCGACCGACTGTGGAGATTGAGAGCCGCATGACTCACAGGTCACATAGTTGCGTAGTTATGCGCAAATGCCTGATTTGTATGCCTTTAACGTTTGCACTAAGGTTAATTGTAGGTCATGTCCCAATACTGGTGGTTCAACGCTGAATAGCCTACATCAAGACTGATCTGCAGAATAGGTTTAACAAAAGAAAGTTAACAAGGATGTTGCTATACGGAAGGAGTCACCCTTTCGGTACATGAGTGCGTCGTTGGATCTTCTGACCCCTAAACCGTTAACATAGCTGAATCGGCTCTAAATGCACTGGCACAAAAGTTAAAAGTTGGAGCGGGTTGAACTTCCAGCACAGAAATATGCGAGCTTACTCAATCTCCATGCCCAATTAAACATACATACAGTACAGTACATACGGTGGTGATGGGATTTCGCGCCACATCGACAAGACAGTCGGACTACAATTTAACAGAATGACTCGTCATTCCAAGCGGAAGTATGAAGTGTCTTGTGAGTATCTGTATACCATCTCTCTAACCGACTGTGATCATTTTCGTATAGCACAGCGTCATCATTTTTTACGGCCTACGAGAGATCGCTACTATCTCATTATGGACGCCAAAAACAGCGACTAACAAGCGACTCGTTTCGAAATTTTGATGCGTGCAATTTGTGTCTAATGCCGTCAAGGGATCCCGTTGCATGCCCTGACAAGGGCCACATATTTTGTCGAGAATGCATTATCGAGAACCTTCTAGCGCAGAAAACGGATATCAAGAAGATGGAAAAGGAGTTAGAGGAACGACACAGAGAGGAGATTGAGTCCCAGGCTCTTGAAGATGAGAAAGCCAGAAAGCGTGAGGTGAAAGAGTTTGAGCTCCTGCAGTCAGGCATATGTGGTGATAACGGTAAGCGCAAGGAGGACGCAGTCACTCCTCCGGATATTGGACCGGAGGGTCCAAAGCGAAAATATCAACTTGATCAGCAAGAGATAGAGCGTCTCGCCAAAGAATCAAGGGATAAGATTAAGAAGACAATTGAAGGTGAACAGATCGAGTCTTGCAAATCGAAACTACCAGCCTTTTGGGTACCTTCCCTAACTCCTTCTGTCAATAAGTCTTCCAGTCCAAGCTCTGGTCCTCTGAAATTGAATTCAGTGTGTCCGTCTTCAGATCAAGATAATCCACATGTGTTGCTATTGAAGCACCTTATAACTGTACATTTTGAAGTGCAGAAGTCTCATCGAGAGGCGAGTGTGTCTTCGACCGACGAGAAGTCGACGCGGATAGAAAATGTGAGAATATGTCCTTGTTGTAAGAAAGGATTTGGAGCGACATTAGACGGTTACTGTAAGTTATGCTTCGAGATATTTGCAGACTGCACTTTCATTCATTCTAATCAGGCATAGTGACAAATCCATGTGGTCATGTCGTCTGTAAGTCGTGCTACGAGAGGGTAATGAAGCCGACACATCCAGATGATAAACTCCAGTGTTTTGTTTGTGAGAAGGATCTTTCGGAAAATAACCATAAGTCAAAGGGTAGCTCAAAGAATCAGAGGAAAGCCGAATCCAAAAGAGGTGTCATCTTCTTACAACGAGAAGGCACGGGGTTCTCTGGAGGAGGGAAGTCTGTCGTGGAGAAGGCGGGTATCGCTTTTCAAGCATAATATGCCATTTTGTCCAACCTTGTTTACTATGGTACATATAAAATACAATGGAGCTGTATATGATGGACACGGTATACAAGCAAGTATGCATCTAATTAAGTTCAGTCGAGATTCAAACTTGTAAACTCCTTGTCAGCCTGCTTCAGAAGCTTCTCCAAAGTCAGCTTCGTTCTATTAACGATTTTAGATCTGCAACATTGTCAGTAAGATGGAACAATAGTCAAATTGGAATTAGCATACTCGTTCTCCAATAGTTCCTTTAGTAACTGTATCCGATCGCGCTCTAATCCCGAAAGAGAGATACGATTCTGACTGTTGACATCGCTTTCTTTCAATCTCTCCATAAGCATTATCAATTTACCCGACTGAGTTATAGCCTACAATAAACGTTAGACAAACCAAAATGGCAATAGCTAACAACATTACATTTCGGCTCCTTGCGAAGTAGCCCCTCGAATCTTCCACCTTGGAACGCACACGCTGAAGCTCCTGTATCCACTTTCTCTCCGCGTCACTAATCGGAAACGCTTGAGTTTCGATAAGCTTTCGATATAGTTTATCAGCCCTCTCGTGCAAGGCCTTCTGTCTCGCCACAGCACTTTGGACATTTATTGCGGTCTGCGCACGCTCAGACTCAGTAATCCGGCCGTACAACTCTGTCAAGCGATTTAATTGACGATGCATCTCCGCACGTTGTTCCACAAATCTGTGGCATTTAGAATCATCCCGGAACGTAAGCGTGAAATAAAACTTACCTTCTCTGGATTTTGAATCCTGCGGAATAGACATCTCTAATCTCTGATTCAATGAGCTCAATGGCATCCCCGAGAAACTGCAAGCTGTCTTCCGAAACTTGAACTGGTTCAGTCATCGAGAACCTCAGAATGGCCTTCTTCTTTGAAAGATTCGATTCAGCAGTGCTGCCACGCTGTAACTTGTCTATATCTAGGGGCATTGGATTCATAAGTGTCTGATACGAAATCTGTAGCTTTTCTGAAAACTTCCTGGAACCAGACGCCTTTCTGATACTATCAACTTCGGACCCATGAGTAGAATTTATGTCCTCATCTTCAAATTCGAAAACGTCGATGGCATTCGATGTGAGCAGGACCAGTAACTCAGTCGATAGGGAATCAAACAGCACACCGGTTCCGAAATTTCGATAATCCGATCTAGTATATGTTAGCAACAACATCAAGGAACAGTTAAAGTGACTACACACGAGTTGGTCGACCTATAGAGTGAAGTGATCTCAGTCTTCGGAGGGTTATCAAAGAAAGTCTTATGCAGCGACTCCGTTGGGCTTGACAACACGTCTAACAGTCGTCTCTTCCATTTTTGGAAGTCTAGCTGCACAACTCGATAAGCAGAATTCACTAATACGTAATCTCTGCGTACGGGCCCCACTGTAAACCAATAGGGATAAAGCTCCTCATCGTTAGTGTCAAATCTGAGATGCACGCTCTCAAACAGTAGTAATGCTGAATCATCAGAATCATTCCGAGCTTTCCCCTCCATATCAAGAGACGCTACAGAACTAGAAACCTTCCAGGATGCACCAGCAGGAATCTCCTGCAAGCAAAAGTTGACTCTCCCTGATGAGAATGCAACACAGAATATCGTAATGTAGTCAGCATCAAAGCTGATGATGTCGCTTGCTCTCCCTGAATCGTAGAGCTGTCTTGGGTATGGTTGCATTGACAACGGTCCTTGTAATCGGACTTCATACTGGTTGACATTAGGTCGATCGAACACACCCAGGTCAATCACATCACCATATTTGTCAGCCTTTGGTAATAACCCAATAGACTTTGATGGATCACGAGATTGCATGGCGATATCAGCGACCCAATTGACCTGTTGTCTTTTGCGCAAACGCTCGCTTTGACCCGTTACTTTGAGGTCCACTTCCTTATCCTCAGCCAATGCAAATTCAAGTAAGCTCTGTATTGTTGCTCGATCAATGGCACTTCCGCTTGTCAGAAACGTTCTAAATGAAAGACACCAATGACAAATCATGATACTTACCATTGTCTAGGAATGAAAGGGCATAAAACGTAAATATCACCATCTTCCATTAATATGTAAAGTGCCATCTCTCCAAAAGCTTGATTCGGGATACCGAAGCAGAAGGAACAAGGTTCAAGACCGACTGATTCTGACAACCCATAAGAAAAGTCTTGAGAGATATCTTCTGAAAGATTAAACTCCTGCTCCGGTTCCTCATAGCTGTATACCAAATCAAATATCCTGCTAATTGTTATTATCTGTGGCAATTGAGCTTCAATAGCAAACTATGTACCGAATTTTCTTATCTGAAGAGAGAACAACAAGGCACGAATCGTCCTTCGCTAAAGGATGCCATAACGCCTTCAAGATAGAGACGCAATCGGACTCGAACACTGCTCCAAGACCTCGATGTCTGCACTTCCGTCAGCCCTGGTTAAGTTCGCTGAACTTCTGTGACTCAACGCACCGAACGTATAATCGAGTCTCTGAACGCATTGAGAACCCTGGAAGAGGTAACACGCAAACAATAACCCTTTTGTCACCAATAATGGCCATGAGGGTCCCCGAGGGATTGATCTGAAGCCTCCGCACACTGAAATTGAGATTAGAGATGTTCAAAGTCTGGAATATGTCAGTCAATTTGAGTCTGCACCAATCTCCAAGATATTTTAGCTAAAAAAAAACCTTGTAGAGTTGAAGATTCTTGGTTGAATCTCGTATACTCGAAAAATCAGTACATCTGATCTGACCCTCAGCCGCTACAAAGACCTCCGTTCCTCTAAAAACTATAATATCACGCATGGAGACATCTCTAGGCGCGTTGCTGGAATTCTTCCTCGGATCAATCAGAGAGACAATAGAGGAAGCTTTGGCGTACTGGGCATCTTCCTTGCTGTGCGAGAATGCCCCAGAGAACACAGGATGATCAGAAATTATACCCTGCAGCCTACCATTCTTTAAGAATGGCATGATTCCCTTTAGGCCAGTGCAATAGCACTCTAGAATATATAAATATCAGACAAATGTTTGGGTGATGATAGTCTGCATTTATTTTTTGTCACGAAGTACGTTGAAAATGCTCAATCACTGCCCTAATTCGACGGCGAACCCTATCAAACCTGAACGATATTAATGTCCATTTGCAACGGTTTCGCTGGCATGACTTATGTTGGTATATCTCCAAATGGAGTATTTTAAAGGAATCATTACGTTTGTGTCAAATATACATATGAGCTAGTCGAAGACTTTAGTACAAATATCTTTCAAACCTCATTTAATTTCATTAGAACGATCCTATCTCATCACACTCATGTAATATCCTCAAGAGACTCAACCGTCAATGTACACTAGACTTTATCGAGGATTACCAACAGTCGTACCAGCTTCCTTATTCACTAGTGACGACAGAAAGTGAGCAACAACGGGGTCTAATCCCTCCAGTCCAGTAGAGCCCACCTCTTTCTTGTCCTCTGAAGCCTTGTCTGCCTCATTCTCAGGTGCACACATCGGCTTATATACTGGATCGGGAACAGCGATTTCTTCCGGCGGACTCTCTTTTTCTCTTTCCACAGACGAAGTATCAACTTCCTTACTCCCTTCAGTATGCGTCGTCTCATCCCTCTCGGCTGAGTTTCCCAACATCATGTCATTGATATCTTTTTGAACCTCCATCGCTTTGTTTCGTTTCTCGTCAAGTTCAGCGTTCTGTTGAGTTTCGCTTTCCAATGCCGCTTTATTTACTGACAGCAACGATTCGAACTGTACTACAAGGTGTTGTCGCAATTTGACTACCTGATTTGACGCTTTAATTGCCGAATTTAATGATATCAAAACTTTCTCAATTTGAGCAGCATATTCCATAGGAGCAGGAAGTGCATCAGCCTCCATAACTTCGGAATATAGCTTGTTGGCACTTGCAATACTAGTTCCCGAAGCATTAATATTTGAATTCAGCTCTTGATGTGCTGTTGCCAACTTCGATAGTTCCAGAGGTACGCCCAATCCAAGTGATATTCCTTGACCGATACGTCTTCCTCCAGCAACCTGTTTCGGCTTCTTTTTGTCTGCATCTGTTAAGTGTATCAGCAGCAGCAGTAATAGTTACGAGTTAAAGAAAGGTAATATTGCAAAAATCGTACCGTCTAGTCTCGTCTCCAAGTCAGTCAAAATTTCGTCCGTGAAGATTGATCGCTGCCGCCATACTTCAACCACTCTTCTTATTTTCCCTTGAAGATCCGCATTACACTGTCTGTATGCATTCCCAATCACTTCTGCAATAGTCTGATAGAATGTAAGTATGGAATTTGGTCGGAATGCCAAGTATAAACCACTCACTGCCGAGAATGCTTTAAGAAACTCTTCTTTCTTTCTCGCCCTGGATTGTTGTACAACCTCATTAGCCAGATATATGAGGCCGAGCTTTCTATGCGCCGGTGCTAAACAATCATATGTGAATTAGGATCATGCTTGTATAAATACAAGGTACAATCATGTGTTACCGTCACTCAGTGCCTTGGACCACGTTTTTACTGTTTGATCTGCGTATCTACGATGAAATAGAACCTACAAATGCCGTCAACTCCCTTGTCCTCCAATATACACGTGAATGCTTACGATAATCTCGTATAGCATATTAAAATTTCAATGAAAGTTCCAAAGTACCCATTGCGCTATGCTGACAATAGCTTCTTGCGTCTCGTTGATACTGGATAGTTTACTGACGACGACGTCCTCCGAATAGGACATTATACATTTACCAGTTCAGCTAAGAAGCTCTGATGGTCACTCTTATGATAGATTATATCTGATATTCTAAACGCATAAAACTGTGCTCCGACGTTGGTTGCTGGCAAATTATTATGGGCCATGAGAAAAGCTGGGCGTTCGATGTTCCTAAGCTCACGACGCATTGGCGCGAAAGGCCGTTGCGAAGCCACACGATCCACACAATCCACACAATCCACACCACCCAACATCCTGACCGCTCCACCGCTCCATTATTCCAAGTTCACATCACACAAATCCACAATGTCGCATTTCCCATCGCTAGAGGAATTCGATCAGGGCCAAATTGAGTTACGGGATAACGATGATGCCATTGACTTCGGCGTACCCGATACCGAGGAGGACTTCATTGCCCGCGAGAAGGCGATCCTGGGAGACACTGATGCAGCGGCCCTCACGGATGGTGCTGATCTCCTGAACGGCGAGGGCGAAACCTCTAATGGATTACTGGGGGATGAAGTCGGACAGCAGTCGTATCCGCAGTTTACGCAGACCGAAAGTGTATGATGAACCCTTGGCCCACAGTGTGCGCCATTTGAGCCACGGACTGACTAGTTGATTGTAGGAACCACATGTGGAGGAGGAAGAACCCGATGTTATCAAGTACGTTCGCAGCGTTCACGTGTGCGTGCTGACGATATCTACGTGCAATGAAGCTAATTTGCTATGCAGGGAATGGCGGGAACGTCGGGAACTTGCGATCCAGCGGCGCGATGAACAAAGCGAGGCGAGAAAGAAGGAGACGCGGGAAGCAGCGAAAGCTGCTATAGACGATTTCTATGAGAATTACAACAACAAGAAGGAGAAGGCGATCGAGCAAACGAGGTTAGGATCATTGCAGAGAAAAGACCGTTCGAAATGCTAATGCTCTTTAGGGTGGAAGAGAAGGAATTCGTCGAATCAAGAGAGAGCACGGTCTCGGGTGGCACATCGTGGGAGAGAATTGTGAAGCTTGTTGACTTGTCGGAGAAGACTGCCCGGACATCAACGATTGATAAGACTCGATTTAGGGAGCTGCTGCTATCATTGCAGAGCGACCATAAGGCGCCTGGTGCGAGCGGCTATTAAGTTTTTGTATGTCTTTCTAATTTTACGGCCCTGTGTGTTATCCCATCACAGTATCGTGTACCCTGTATGAGGATGGATAATTGACGTATTTAGTTTAAGAATTGTAGCTATTGAGGCATTCTCTGAATACGCATCGCATAAGCACAAATGTAGAACAGTCATTATGGACAGTCATTAAGAACAGTCATTAAGTATGGCACTTGAAGTTTGGATTGATGATATGTCAAGCTGAGGAGCAGGATACTAAGCTCAGCTATACAAACACAAAAATAAATATCCTCTACTAAGTGCAAGCAATTACAGTTATTCCTTCGTAGTCTATAGGCTTATATACAGTTATACAAATTCTCACCACTTACTTCAAGGATTAAATGGCTTTTCTTCACGTTCCTTCACCTTCTCCTCCTTCTCGGCCTCCTCTTTTTCGAGCTCGTCGATAAACTGCTCTTCCAATATCTCCTCGTCCTCTTTTATGGCGGTGAGCTCGTCTTTGCTCGAATCAGAGCTTTCAAGCGCCGCATGATTGCCCAATAGCAGCTTAGAAAAGAATGTGTTTGGGTTCGAACTAAGTTCACGAAATGTACCTTGCTCGGAAACTTGTCCTGAGCCATTCAAAACGACGATGAAATCACTTCGCATGATCGTGGAAAGCCTGTGAGCGATCGAGACTGTGGTCGTGTTGCTCTTCATTAGTCGAATAAGAGCCTCGTTAACGGCAGACTCAGACTCAGTGTCAAGGGCAGACGTGGCTTCGTCCAGAATCAGAATTGCTGGGTCTCGGATGAGAGCTCGCGCGATCGCAATCCGCTGCTTCTGGCCCCCGCTAAGCTGTGTCCCTCTCGCGCCCGCTTGAGTATCCAATCCATCCGGAAAGTCTATGAAGACAACATCAGCTCATATGACTGTAATTGCATGTAAAGGCAAAGTATTACCTTGAATAAAGTCACAATTCGCCCTTCTAGCGGCGGCCGTTATTTCGGCCCTCGTAGCACCCGGCTTTCCGTATGCAATATTATCCGCGATAGAACCAGAAAATAGGACCGGCTCCTGAGAGACGATGCCCTACCATCTACGCATCAGCATTATCGGAATAATACGGCGAAACGCAAGTACTCACAATCGACCTCCTTAGAGATTGCAGATTGAACTGTCTGATATCTTCGCCATTTATGGTGATACTGCCGGCAGAGGGATCGTAGAATCGAATAAGCAGCTGACCTAAACCCCGATTACCACCTTCGCCTCAATTCCAATCAAAGAAGGCGAATTGAACTTACTTATGGTGCTCTTGCCGCCGCCTGATGGTCCAACGATGCAAACATTCTTTCCCGGCTGAATTGTGAACGACAAACCATCGAAGATATTAATTGCTGGCCGAGTAGGATACGCAAATGTAACGTCCTTGAACTCGATGACACCTCGACCATTGTTCGGAATAGACTTTCCAACGGTCATCTTAATACTCGGTTTGCGATCCTCAAGTTCAAACAATCTGCTCGCAGCTCCGACACCTTTCATCAATTCGGCGTAGAACGAAGATAATCCAAACATCGAGCCTCCTGTATAGGCAGCATACATCATGAATGAGGACAGCTCTCCAATTGATATGGCACCAGACGTCACCATCTGTGATCCTGTTCCGAGGATAGCCAATATCGTTAGATTTCCAGAGAACCGAGTCTACAATAAAATGTCAGTAAACGAATAATATCGTCAGCGATAAGACAAACAAACCAAACTGAAGAACATAGCACTATACAGCGCTTCCCGCTTGCCCAGGTTAAATATATCTCTTACACGCCTGTTATATCGGTGAACTTCTTGTATCTCTCCAGAAAATGACTGAGCTGTTCTGATGTTGCTTAAGCGCTCTTCTGCAACCTTAGTAGCGGCCCCAAGTGCTTGCTGCGTCTCGCGCGCCACATTTCTTATTCGGCGACCATATATGAAAGCGAACACTGCTACAGGTGGGACAATGATCATCATGACTCCCTAGGACGGTTAGATGACTAGCACACAGAGAGAATCAGGCGATTACGTACGGTTAGCTTTATACTGACATATGCCATCATGCTCAGACCTGCTACTCCAGACACAACAGCTCGAAGACCATCGGAGACATTTTGAGTCAGAGATTTCGCAACGATATTAGCGTCACTGGATAACCTTGAAATCAAGTCTCCCACACGATTGGCGTCGAAAAACTCAGCGTCTATAAAACACATTCAGCGTTCCTATTTCTTTCTTACTTGTCTCCCGCTACTAGATAAATACCTTGTGTCACAGTTTGCTTGTACAGCTGTGATCGTAAGCGAGCCACCAACCTTTCACCGACAATTCTCAGAATGGCAACTCGTCCAAAATTAGCCGTACATCCTGCAACGAAAACCACTCCAAGCAAGCCATAAAACTGAGGAAGCGTCATGCCGAAAATGGTGCTCTCGATATTGGAATTTGTTGCGATATCCAAAATCTTGCCAATTGAGAAGCTATAGTGCGTAAAGCCAGTTAGCTCCCGATACTAGCGAGAAATAGTTTGCTATACTTACGGGACAGCAAGTGTGACGCCAGACGAAAAGCATAGAAGAACGAAAGCACCTGCAAGTATATTCAGAAGTTATTTAATGCAGTTCTATATTACTCATAGATAAAAGCATACCAGCCAACGGCCAAGCTTCCTTCTTAGCCAACTTCATGAGTCTGATGATGTCATGCATTCCCGCTGTTTTCGGAGGGGCTTCACGCTTCGACAATCGAGCTGACAAGTCAACCTGTGCAGCCTTTACTGCTTTCTCTGATAGCGTAAATCCTTCACTATCTTCACTTGTCATCGAAATATCCGTCTCACTTGGCCTCGTTTCACTTTTGGGTACACTGTCCTTCCACAGAGAGGGAAGTGAACGAAAGGTCCGACATTGCGAACTCTGGAAAGTGTTGAGGTGTATTGCAAACGGTGATTGTAAAACTTTGCTAGTCCGTCGTATTAGGACCACCGACGGTGATCCATGCCGAAGAGTACAAAGACGTCGCAGGGAGTCTACCTTAGAGAGTGGGCGCGAGATGTGCGAGAATGACACGACAGTCGGCGAGAAGCGAAGCCCACGCATGTCATGCTATAAGCAATTGAAGAAGCCCAATTGAAGGGGCAATTGTGCCTTGGATAAATAAACGATATTTCCACGAAAATGGCGGGTCGTCTG
The DNA here is from genome assembly GCA_003705915.2 of Lipomyces lipofer. NCBI lineage: Eukaryota > Fungi > Ascomycota > Lipomycetes > Lipomycetales > Lipomycetaceae > Lipomyces > Lipomyces lipofer. The sequence goes on along the minus strand of PPJX02000004.1, from coordinate 52,544 downwards.
TAAGATGGTGTCTTGTACTGTTCGCGACTCCAAGAGGGCAGGCCAAGTCAATTTTCCATTCTCGAAGACTGTCGACGCCGAGAGGGTCGACGACTTTAGAGGCGTTGACCTTCGATGGCTTCGCGCGGCGCGCCGTGACGCCGTGGCGGTGCAAGTGGCAGTGCACCACTCTTAGGCATGGCAGGGGACGAAGGGTCACACACACACAAGAGGAAACTGTTCCAACACTGCCAACCCAAGCGAATATACGCGTCAGGCCTACTCCCTACTACTTTCCTCGCATATATTTAGATCGCCTCGCATTCCTTTGTCCCTCCATCACAAACCTCATTTATCTTACGACGCCCACACTAATCAATGGTACGTGTTACCCCTTCCACCGCCGCTACTGCCTAGTTCTACCGTCGATCCGCTAATCCCGTTTGATTATACAGGCCGACCAGCTCACCGAAGAACAAATCGCCGAGTTCAAGGAAGCATTTTCCCTCTTTGATCGTGATAATGATGGTATGCTTACTGAACTGATTCTTCGCCCAATTCAAGATTATGGCGCACCAAATGTGTTTTTGCTGGCCTACAACTAACGACTGCCTATGCTCACAGGTCAGATCACTACCAAGGAACTCGGCACTGTTATGCGAAGTCTAGGGCAAAATCCATCAGAAGCGGAGCTGGCGGATATGATTAATGAGGTCGACGTTGATAACAATGGCACCATCGACTTCCCTGGTAATTATCTTAGTATTACCATTAGATCCATGCGGCTGATGGGTATCTGAAACGTTTTCTATAGAGTTCCTTACTATGATGGCTCGTAAAATGAAGGATACCGACTCAGAAGAAGAAATTAAGGAGGCTTTTCGAGTTTTCGACAGAGATAACAACGGGTACATTTCGGCTACTGAACTGCGACACGTCATGACCTCAATCGGAGAGCGTTTGACGGATGAAGAAGTCGACCAGATGATACGAGAGGCCGATACAAGTAAGAGATCCCTGCAGTTACTACTCTTGATCTTTGTTAATGCATATATTAATATGTTTTCTAGACAACGACGGACACATTGACTATAACGAATTTGTACAGCTCATGGTATGTTATCAAATTACAATACATTGTCTATCGACTGCTAACATTTTATTTCAGCTTTCGAAGTGAAATATCTTCGAGTGTGTGATGATGAATATTTGGTTTATGATGACTTTGGTGAATGTAGCTATATTACAAATATATGATGATTTAAATTGTTGAACTTCGACTGCAGGGGATATGTCCCATACGGGGGGAGTCAGACAAGTCCATAATATGCCGTTCGAAGAACCACTGATGTACACCCGTCTCGCAATTGAAAATATAACAAATTGTGTCATTAACGCTGTTTCGTCCGCACACCACTCATTGCAAGGAACAACTAACATCTCCCGATACCCTTTCAAAGCTTGCTAGATGATTAATTTGCATCTGATTCAGCTACTTCAACAGTTTCAGCCGCCTTTGCTTCTGATTCCTCTTCCTCGGCTTGTTCCTTCTTGAACTCTTCTGATTCCTCTTCCTCGGCTTGTTCCTTCTTGAACTTCTCCAGATCCTCCTTGGTAAGACCGTACTTGGCCAACTCTTGATCGCTCAACTCGTCCAGATTCACAATCTCTTCCAATTCTTCGGAATCGCGCTCTTTTTGCTCTTCCAACAAAACAGCAGATCGTGTCTTAATGTGCTTGTAAGTCTGCTCCACGTCCTGCAAAAATGCGTCCAGAGCAGGATGTCCAGGAGACATAATCTTCCTGAAAAAAACCGTTACGCCATCTCTACCCAATCGGGCGCAATACTGAAGGAGAAGAGCATTGTGCACCTGTCTCCTGGCCGCCTTATAATCTCCAGCCATTTCCTTTCCAAAGGCATCGACTAAAATACTATCTGAGTTTTCTTCAGAAATAATGTCTGAATGCTTTCCAATGAACTTCAAACACTTCTGATAGTCCCCCAGCTTAATGCCCGCAAATTCTTGCGCGAGTCGTGACAGTTTATAGTCGTCATCCTCCTCGGTACCACCTTCATCATCGGCCTCGTCTCCATCGTCAAAATCAACCGCCTTTGCTTTACCCTTGCGAGCAGAAGACGACGCCTTTGGTGCATTCAACACTTCAATGTCCTGGACTTTCTTCGCCTTGCTCGCATTATTGGGTGTCGAAGATGCACTAGGTTTAGACTTATTAATCTTTGTACTGTCGAACCCGATGTGCAGATCTTCGGACGTAATATATTTCGACTCTTCGTTCTGAAGCTCTATGAGCCTCTTCGCACAGGCATTCTGCAACTCTGACAACTTCGCATGATGCGTCTGAAAGCTACTCATCAATGATTGCCGGTATGGCTCATCCTTAGCTTTCGTGGCCTCCGATGTAACCTGGTCAATCAACGACTTCATCATCTCCGCGTACGATGGCCCCGCAGTAGGATTCTGTTCGACAAACTCATCATCATTCGGGATTTCCTTCACTGCCTCCCGCAAAATCGTGTTGATGGCTCCCTTGTCGACTTCGTCTCCATCCGGTGTCGCCTCCAAAAGGACAATTATGTTACTGATCCGGTTGAGGAGGTTGCTGTTCATTTGATTTTCGGCTTGCAGATTTGCAAGCTCATGATGGCGCTGGTCGCGCTTCTCGTGGATGTCGCGCTGCTTCCAGCGGATAAATGAACGCTTATCGACATTAGGGTGGACTATATTTGGGTGATCAAAACGGTTAGCGATTGACCATCTCCTTTAAACATCTTAGAATAGACTGGGTTACCTTCAATATCTGAATCGTCGGATAGTTCCAACTTATCCCATTTTGAATAGTCGACAACCATAGTGTAGTAGACGCCAGAAAATATTGGCGGTAAATCTTTGATAATGGCAGAGATCAAGGAAAAGAAGACCGGCGTTTCCGCTTTTAACAAAGCCTACCTGTACACATGATTCCAGAAGCGCATGGTACTTCGATCTCCCTTTTTGTATGACGTCTTGGATACCTTCCTTCCTGACTCGATGCAGCGTCATCTACGCCATAAAATCAACGCACTTGGGCCATGCGTCACGAACTTCACGGCAACACACGCGTCGACCACCAAAAGTTGCTGCGGCCATCAATAACTGTAACAAATACGGGACGTACCCGTCTCGAGCTAAGACGACAATTGGCGCAGATCCGCTTCTAGTCTCTGTTCAGAGTAGCCGTTTAGCATTCGGCTGAGGATGTTCCGCGACCGGACGAGTCTATATTACTCCTATCGACAGTCCTACGCTAGACATCCGCCTGCATCATCTTATCCTTACTCCACTGGTGGCTCCGGCTATACTTTTGCCCCAGTTTCTGCGCACCCACGCGTGACATCTGGACCAGATCAGGCAGACGAGGACCGGAATCCTCTTCTCAGCGATGCTGCAGACCCACGGGGTGGTGTAGGTGACGAAATTGCGATCGAGTTGGACATTCTTCCACCGTCGTGGACAGACGTCAGCGATGAAGTGAACCAGATCCTTGATCTGATCAAGAAGAAGAGCGATACCCTCGACAAACTACATCAAGAGCACGTTCTTCCTGGGTTCGACGACCGCTCGAAGCAGGAGAGTATAATTGAGAATCTCACATCCGAGATTACTGGGGTACGACTAGCTGTGAGATTGGTTGCAAGCTTTAACTGATATTAAGACCGTTAGCATTTCCACGAATGTCAGCGCTTGATCCAACAATTAGAAACAATAATGCGCCAATCCGATCCGTCGTCAGCTCAGATAGCATTGAGCAAGAATATGCAGATATCGCTGGCAACAAAGGTTCAGGAGGCGAGCACCCAGTTCAGGAAGAAGCAATCCACTTATCTAAAGAAATTGCGCGGTAATAGAATAGTATCTTCACCATTAGTCACCGCGACAACATATCCCGAGGATGACCTGGACGTTTCATTCTCACAATCACAGATACAGCAGTCGGCTACAGTATCGCAGTCGTCGAATGATGTAGTTATACGGCAGCGCGAAGCTGAAATTACACAAATCGCCCAGGGAATTATTGAACTGGCAGATATTTTCAAGGAGCTACAGACCATGGTTATTGACCAGGGAACGTTGCTCGACCGAATCGATTACAATATAGAGAATATGAAAGTTCACGTTAAGGTGGCAGATACTGAGCTCCGGCAGGTAAGATTAGATGTTTTGAAAGCCCAAGGCGGAAATCGTCCTTTTAACGATTCAATTTAGGCCGCACATTACCAACGACGTACACAGAAGTGCAAAATTATCCTCTTCCTCCTGCTAATTATCTTGTTCCTCGTTGTGATCATCGTCTTCAAGTTTCAGAGAACATCGCCATCGCCGCCTCCACCACAACAGACACTTCCACCCAACCCGGCTCCAGATAAGCCTGATGACGGGATCGAGAATCTTATAGAGAATTCACGGAATTCTTCGTACAAATAGATGCAGGATGATGGGCAGTGAGACTGGTTGACGCGCTGTACATAAACTTTGCATTTCCTTGTTTTATAAAATTGCGGGCATTACGGTTTCGGATCTGGGAGTTGTCTGTATTCTTCGATTTTAAGCAATAGTACTGTGCATACATGCTTAGATATTGAGACCGCCAAACTTCCGTTGGTCTATAAGTGCCTTGTATTGTATTGTACATGCATGTTACAAAAAGTGCTGATGGTTCTTCGCTGTCAGCTCAATTACATTCTCGAAATACCATCTGGAAACCATTCAAGGCTGAGATCCCCGAGCTGAGCAAGCCGCAAATCACTTCTAAAGCCTTTCCTGTGACCTGGCCCTATTATGTGCCCCGAATCTCACCAGACATTGTAGATATTCTTGAAGCATCCGTGCATCTATCGATCCGTCCTTTTGGACGACATTCAAGTGCTGGTATAGCTGAGACTCAAGGAACTCTAGTTGGCGTTCTTTTACATAAGCTGAAGGTTTTCCCAGAACTGACGGCGGAAGAATCACTTCATCGGAAGTATGCGGCTCAGAGGGCAACGACTTCATAATTTCAATCACGCCATGATTCCACTCTAGATCTGCAGAAGCCGGGTCCTTCTGTAAACTCGAGTGTCGCGCCGCCTGTGACAACAGCCTACTTGCCGTCCGAACGCTGCCACAATCTAGGACTAATTTCACCGCTCTAAGCAGTGTAGGAAGCTTCAATTCGCCTAACTGTGACTGGAACCTGTCTAATAAAGATAGCATGTGCGAGACAGCAATGGCCTTCCGTTGTGATTGCGTACCCAAAGATATATCATTTCGACAAGTTCTGACCAAGGCATCGATAAAATGGACCTCATTCAACCGCAATGACTCGATTTTTGTCTGTGACTTCAAACATAGGTCGAATATGCTAATGACCTCATCCATAGTCCGTGCGCCATGCTGCAACAGGAATCTCACGCCAGAGGGTGGGTTCCGTCTCGACACTAGATATGGCCTGAAAACTCCCAGATGCTTTTCTAACAACACGTCGATCTCCTCCTTGAGCGATTTGGATGATGCCTCAGCGGGGAAATTTGCGAGACGCTCAAGCAGCTCAACGACGGTTATAGGATTTGGCGCCAGATTTTGATTTCGTAGGTTCAATACCACGCGAAGCGCGTCTTCTAGCTGACCTGTGCTGACCAATGCTCTTATGTACGGTTCCACGCAGGATTCCGGCAGTCCCTCAAGATTGTATACTTTCAGAAATGCCGTCGTAGCTAGCAAAATCTATAAGCTCGAAGACTTGAAATGTACGACAAATGCTACTAACCGGAAGCCAGAATCTCGACAAGCGAAGCCTCTTGTTGAGCTATAGATTGTGGATCGCCGCGCCGGATAGATAATCGAATCCTTCTACACAGAGTACAGTACGGATCCAAACTCTCTCTAGTAGGTAACCGCGTTTGCTTCCAAAACTGCATCAGAACAACAAGAAGTTTGGTCCAATCTTCTAGTAGTGTTTCTGACGTCGCGATAACCGTATTGGCGATTATAAATCGTAACATCTCCAGTTCGTCGTCCCTGCTGGTAAAGTATTCCTTCACTGAAGTTTGCCAGACTTTGGCACAGGCGTCATCGGCTTTCGATTTTCGTAGTTCGAGGAGAACCTGATGTAAATGCTACTTAGGTCAGACACAAGTTCGGCCATGAAGAATGAGCTCAAAATCAATCAACCTTGCTCTTGTTGGCACGAGTCAGGCTATCGGATTTTACTCGCGGCTTTGGTCGATATGGAATCAGTAGCGACATCTTCTCGTCGTCCACCTCACCGTACAGATATGCTGGTTGTGAGTAGTAGAGTACAATGTTGTTTAGCGAAGAGGAATCGCGAGTTCGATATCGAATCTCGTTCTGATCGTCTGCAGGCGAGAGCAGTGCTGAGAGTCTACCTGTCTCGTCAGGGACGTAAAATGGATGTTGATTGAAGCCACGCCGGGGCAGGTATTGCAGATCCTGCAGCGGAGTTAGATACTGTCCCAGAGACGAATGATATGGTGGAATCGCTAGACAGACGAGAGTGTGTCAGTCATAATATTTTAGGCAACTGACACGCAATATCGATTTACATACGCCTTGCGGACTCCCCGTCGTCGCTCTCCGGGTGTCTTTGACTCAAAACCCTCTGTAAGAATCCTTTAGAAATTGACTTCCTGTTGTTTCCCGACAAAGAGGAAAGTGGACGAAGCTGTGCTCTCGATAGAACCGCATTTCGGAATTGATGGATGCACAAGAGAACTGTTCGCCGCATATGGGATATATCAACAGCGGTCAAGCCTTTTTCTTATTAAAAGAAAAAAGGCATGTGCCTTATCTATTCGGCAGTTATGTGAGCGTAGAAGAACTGGAAAGACGTTGGGGCTTCAAGATGTTTTCGAGGCTGGTGGTTTTGCTTTCTTTAGTGATTTTTTTTTCCCTTCATAGTCGTGGATTGTGATAGAAACGCTGGAGGAATTGAGTTTAATAGTCTGTAAGGCTAGTACATAGCTCTGCCAAAGAAGGTTTGTCGGAAAATGTAATTGTGCGATGAATGCCCGCAGATGCTGCGAAGCAATGCTAGACTAAACCCAAAGCTAGGGCCATCGCTGCTACGTAATGCTGCGCCGTCGCTGAAATCGGAGATGCTCTAAAAGTCGAGTTGAGAGAAATTGGATCATTATCCTATAGTTCGTCGGGTATACGTGCAGATTAATTTATTCATCACGTCTAAATAATTTACATTCTTAATGGCGTCATTGAAGCGCCTCCTCGTCTGCGGTGGCACCGGATTTCTAGGTAGGTGTGCATGCCATTTTTATGGTCTCACGTCCCTGATGGCTCATATGTTTCCTTTGGCAATATAGGACAAAAAGTTTGCGAGACAGCCGTCGCGCATGGGTGGGATGTTACGTCTATAAGGTATGTCACTAGTGATGAAATTTCCATACAACCGAGACTTACTCGCATCTATTCTAGTCGATCAGGAATTCGGGCATTCAATAATACTCGTCCACCAACATGGACTAGTAAAGTGAAATTCGAATCACTTGATATGCTGAATGTCTCCGTAGATCAGTTAAATCCGTATCTCGACTCAGCAGATGCAGTTGTATACACTCTCGGGATCTTACTAGAGTCGAACTACTACAAGACGTTTGTCGCTGGGAAGAATCCGCTGGATGGCGCAAATAAAGTGTTGCAGAAATGGAATCGAAATCCACTTAAGCACCGCGTCGAAGAAGGAATATCATATGAAACTATAAATCGCGATCTAGGTTCGTTCATTTACTTGTTTTGTGCGATATCAATACTAATGCCAAATCTGTACAGCAATAAAGTTGGGAACTGCAGCATCCAAGTTCGACAATGTTAAGACGTTTGTTTACGTTTCAGCTGCTGGATCGTTGCCAATCATTCCACACGCTTACTTCGAGACCAAACAGCAGGCAGAACAGGCACTATCTGAACTTCATTCTTTCCGATCCGTGTTTCTTCGGCCAGGTTTTATGTTCGATCCCTCGAGGCAAATGTCAATGTACATGAAAATGGGCCTGAATGCCGTTGGATCATTTAACACAATGCTCGGAGGAAGTGCGCCCATAATATCAGCGAAGGCCCTGGAACCCATTTCCACAACTGTCGTCGCTGCAGCTGCCATTCAGGCATTATCAGACGAGGAAGTCTCCGGCGCGCTAAACCATGAACAGATAACAAATCTGGCAAAAAAAGCTTCTAAGCTCGCATAGTCCTATCACGTTGGCCTGTATTATCATGAAATAGCCTCATTCCGTACTTCCAGATAAATAAAACCAAGTATTTGTACAGTAAATAATTAAAGAGCCGTGCCCCTTTCGAATGAATCTCTGATTTCCTTGGTATACTGTACGAGCGAGTTAGACATCCGCAATCTGCTTGTACCTTCAACATGAAGAAAGAAACTAACCTTGTCATAATACCGCGATAGCTTTTCGTTGAATTTCTTGTTCTTTTCGTTGACTAATGAGGTTGACGTTAGTTAGCATAGATATTTTGGGCAAAAGAAAATGCTGTCGTACTATATGTGACGTCTCCTTCGTCTCCACCGCGGCGGCTTTTCCGTATTCGCTGTTCATCTCTGTTTGAAAGAGTCAGCGACTGAAGATAAAAGCAACTGGTTGCCCAGGGCACATACGCCTTCCGAATACTGCTCGCCAGTTTATCAATAGCTTCTTTCGGTGGTTTGTTGTCAGCGAAGTCTAAAGAATTGGCATCACGATAAAACTGGTTGTCGGCGTCGACCGCTACCAGCTGACCGTTTTCTGTCTCGATAAGTCCTCCGGAATTTTGTAGCGTCTTCGTCTTATAATTTAAGTATGCCTCCAGGTCCGGCTTAAAATCGCGCAGTTCCCGCTCGTATGCTCTCTCCGCGGACTGCGCGTAATCTATCAATAACTGATTAGTACGAATCAAAACCACGATACCAATAGATCTTCCCATACCTGCAAAATGAACGCTCTCTTTGGCTTTCCTCTTTTTCTCCATCCGCGCATCCCACTTCTCGGATTCTTCGATCGTCCAATCCCATGCTCTCTTCCGTTCAAAGTCCTCTCCTTCTTCCTGAGCCTCTTGCTTTGCAAGAGCAACTTCGGCATCAGCCTTCTTGCGTTCCAACCTAGCCACTGCCGCAGAATCTGTCTTTTGCCTCCGAAACTCCGCAAACATCTCTTGCCGGTTTTGGCTCGTCGACTGGTTCTGAAAGTAGAGTAAGTACATTTTAGACCTTAGACTCTGCCAATGTAACTTACCAGCCTCATCTTCAATTCCCTGAATTTCTCCTGTCGTGCTTTGGCCTTGCCAGCGGCGTCTGAGGAATCATTGATGCTGATGTCCGTCGAGTCGCTCGATTCCCGATCCTGGTCGCTCGTGGTGGCTTTCTTCGAGTCAACATCTTTTCGTTCTCCCAAATCTGAAACCATAGTTTTCTGTTGTATCGATGTTACGAATAAACAAAATATAGTCTATTAAAGCGCTACTCGATATATTCTCGATGATGGGCTGACGTGAAGTTCAACTCGCGGCAAGTTTTTAGGTTTACAGTACAAGTATGATTCTTCCGACGCGACCGTTGACAACTTCCAAGTCCCCATATATTTTGTCGGTCTATTGCGTTATTGTCGTTGCACTCCTCGGCAATAGGAATCAGATTCCATAAAAATGACGACCCCATCTTCGGATCAATTTGTTCGACTGCAGATCCATATCAACAATGGTAGTGAAATATGTAGCAACTATGACAGTGTTAGGCAACTCTCGACCAAAAGACCAGTTTTATTAACAGGATCCCCTGTCCCAAATTTCAACTCTCCGCACGCGACGCCACGGGCAAAGAAGTTCATACACATCACCAAACCGACGACTACGATTTCGAAATTGCAGAGTGAGATCGCGGATCGGTATACCAAAATATATAAGGATAAGTAAGGGGAACTTTTTCGATGGTGTGTTTTAAAGTATTCACTTAACCAACAACCGCTCATAGGACTATTGTTGCCGAATCTATCAAAGACGAAAATGATTGCGATCTAGACGAGGACTACCTAGTCTCATATGTCTTCTCCAACGGCAGCATCGTCAGGGTCAACGCGAAGGAAATTCCTGCGACTCAGATCACGCCGTCAGGACCATCAAACGCACCATCAGCACCAAGTCTAATAGGACAGAATCTACTACCCGACTCGATACATGATCAGCCCGCTTTGAAGAATGACAGAAGTCACGGAACTGCTGAAATGTTCGGCTCGCTAATCAGATCGCCAAAGCACCGGTTACACAGCCCACCCAGGTTACCACAGCTGAGCAAGCGGATACGAACGGAGGTTCAGACCTCTAGATCGCCCGATATAAATCTTGTTGAGATGCCGTCGAGCAGTGGTGTCGTCGAGAGTAGCCAGCCTGAAGTGAGATATTCGGGGTCAGAGTTCGTATCAAGTCAACTCCCTGGAATTGGAAATAGTTCGAAAGAAGTACAATCGCCGGTTTTGATTTCAGGATCTTGCGACGCGGAGCCGGAGCTGGTTGCAGAGGAAGCAAGCCCTGCGAAGACGAAGGGGACTAAGGCAGGCAGATTGATTCGTGCAGTTAAGGCAACAGCGGGCAACGACGCTACGATGAAGCCAATATCTAAGCCCACCAGTACTGGAAGGTCACAAGTTAATAATGTGGTCCTTAACATTGAATCCGAGAAGCCAAAGACGTGTCCTGATTTCGTTCCCCCTGCTGAAAACCAAGCCGATGATTCGCAAAGCGATATGTATATGGAAACTCGAGAGAGAATGGTCACTGCTGAAGGATCGCCAGCGCGCTCTGCATCAGAATCGAGCTCTGAATCCGGGAGCGACGACGCAGTTGATAGCGAGAAAGAGAGCGAATTTGAGCTGGCAACAGAGTCCTCCGAGAAAATTTTGGATATGAAAAGGGGGTCATCGTCTCCTGATAGTAGCGTTAGTGACAATGAGGAGCCCCGTGCCACTGGTGCTACTGCTGAATATGGACAGTCGCTGGCAATGAGAATCAAGAAGCCATTGCTGGAGCAGAGAGTGCCCTCCTTCAGATCCCTGAGCGACTTGGTGAAGTTGGGGGTACCTGAAGTCCGCGAAAGTACTGCCGGCGTTCGAGCTCTAGCTGGTGCGCCAGCTGAGGGATATAATGCCGCAAGCGACAAAGGAGCGAGTCGGATTACAGACTTGAATAGCGATGATATGAACGATAGCGACAGTAGCAGTAGCAGCAGTAGCAGCAGTAGCAGCAACATGAGTGACAGCGACGACGAGAAGAGCAGCGACGAGAGTGGCATTCCTGTGAGTAGAAGGGCTAGTGGGGTAAAGGCAGACCTGGTATCGAAGAAAAAGAGATACAGTTCTGGATTTAGGGCCTTATTTAAACTGTGATATGTATAATGGATTAATAGCATAGAGAGGAACGTGTGTTTGCATTTCAATCATTGCGGAGGTTTGTGTATTTTTATGTAAGGAGTTGTATTTGTGATGTTAGGAAAAAGTTTTTGCCCGAGACAAATTTTCTTCGTGTCGCAACTACTCGACTTCAGCATTTTGGGCAGATAACTTAATCATTAAGCTGAAAAGTCGAAGCCATCGTCGAGGATAAATTGACCCCTGATATTCTGTCTGGCAATTTGAACTCACTTCATTCAGCGTATATGGCGTAGCTGCGCCAACAACGCAAACGCACATGAGCCAATCACAGCCAAGGTGATTTTCCTTGGGACCAGCCCACTAATTCACACATTGTAGTGCGCGTGTACTCAACAGGACGGAGAGAGATTTGATATTCGTGTACGAGTCAAATCGACGAGCATTACAATAAATATACATATTGGCGGAGGATCTGACGCTGAACGATCCGGTATGTGGTTTATGTTTGATACAGTCTTTGAAATTGTTCCAGTGGTTTAGTTATTCGTGATTAAAGTCTTTCTTGTGCTAACATGTTTAATATTAGCGTCCCCCACTGCAGCTTTTTCGTATACACCGTTCTACATCTTACATATCATCACGATTATAAGCACAATGTCTTCGCTTTTCGCCCGCCGTCTGGCTTGCATTGCGCGGACAGATATTGTATCTGCGCTCCGATCAACCAGAGGGACGTCACCGCAGGTCACAAGCCGAGCTTCGTCCGCACTGGCAGTGGTATGTTACATTTACGTCGATTATTACTCTTTTTATGTGAAGTCTGAAGTATCTGACAATTAGTCGCCCCCTAGCATCGCAACACTCCTGACAACAACCCCTCCGTCCCCTTCGAGTTCACGCCGGAGAACCTTGAGCGCGCACAGGCCATAATAGCGAAATACCCTCCGCAGTACAAGAAGGGCGCTACGATGCCGCTTCTCGACCTTGGTCAGCGCCAGCTCGGCTTCACCTCGATCTCGGTCATGAACTACGTCGCAAAGATGCTTGGCATGCCACCCATGCGAGTGTACGAGGTCGCGACGTTCTACACGATGTACAACCGCACGCCGATGGGCAAATACCATCTCCAGGTGTGCACTACTACTCCTTGCCAGCTGTGTAACTCTGACTCGATCATGGAAGCGGTTCAGTCGTATTTGGGAATCAAGCCGGGCCAGACTACCCCGGACAACCTGTTCACCCTGTCGGAAGTGGAGTGTCTCGGTGCTTGTGTAAACGCCCCTATGATTGCGATAAACGACGACTTCTACGAAGATCTTACTGCTGAAGGAATTGTTAGCGTGCTGAAGCAGATCCAGCAGGGTACCGTACCTGAGCCGGGACCAGAATCAGGTCGCTCCACGTGTGAGCCGTTCTCGGGCAAGAAGGTGTTGTTGGCAGAGAAACCGTGGAGTGGACCGGATGTCACGCGGGCGGATTTGTAGGTGAATTGAATAATACGTTGGTGTGAGGGTTACGGAGGCAGTATTGTAGCAAATTAGAGTATGTAAGTATGTACAAGTGGATGTCGGTATGGCGATCGTCATCATAGAGAATTGAACGAGGTAGATGTGTCGTATGCGTGAGTATATTGTCTATCTCAGTCGTCGATATTTCCGGCTCTACTGAAGAATTTACATGGCCTGCGTAGTTGCGGGAATACTCGGTATCCGCAATCTAATTGCTCATTTCAGCCGTTCCAGGACAAGAACTTGTATGGATCAATCTACACCGGAAAATTTCTTTATTAATTATTGTAATCTTGGTATAATAAAAGCCTTGGCCACAAATAGTAAATTACAAGGGGCATACACTAGCAGCCTCCCGGCAGCTTTTGTCGATACCGGCGTGACCTTTCTCGTCAGCAAAGAGGGGTATCGTACACTACAACAATCAACTCGGTGAACCTTGACAGTCACGGTCCGCAATACAATTGCAATTCCTTCCAGTAACAGCATCGCCCTTTCGCTATCCCCAGAGGATTCCGAGCTACGATACGTCTCTGTGGGTGCAACTTCGAAGATGCCAGACCCCTCACAGCTCGGCTCGGGCGACCAGCCTGCGATCGACAAGCAGGACCTCGTGTTCTACGAGAAGATGAAGAAGGATCTTCGCGACATGATCGCGAAGAAGAAAGCTCTTGACAAGAATTTGGTATGTCCTATGAAGCATTCTATTTTATTTGCGCGACTTGTACATCCATTTTACGGTGAAATACGGCTAATACGTGACTGGACCTGGTATGCAGGCATTGATAGAAGAGCAGATCTTCAAATTCGAGGGCGCATATCTGGAAGACACAGCCAACGGCAACATTATCCGCGGGTTTGACAGCTATTTGAAAGCGGCGAATGCTAGCAATAGCAGTGGTATGTCTAATAGTGCCATAAAGCGAAAATCGGCGTATACGGATAATGATCGGTTGTTTTCGCTGAGTTCCGCGACGTATTTGAAGGTGTGTTGAGGAGTGCTTCTAGTTTTCATCATGCTGAAAGTTTCCAGGGATACTGACCCTTGATTTCTTAGACTGTGCAGAAAGAGATTTTCGAATCTGCGGATGAAGCTGCGTCGGCAGCGAACAATTCAGCTGGCAATACCAATTGTACGCCGACGGCAAATCAAGTATCTACGCACAAGTCCAGCACGTCCCACAACAAGAAGAAGAAAAGGAAGAAAGGCGACGATCTGTCGAGTTCCGGGTCCGACGATGATAATGCACATGCCAGCTCTAGCACTCTGCCAAAGCGTTTGAAGTTGCAGATGAAGGATGAGCAGTAGGATACGGTGATGGCAACATTGAATATTGTATATCAGGGGGCAATGGGCGTTGCATGTATGACGTGTACGATATCAAACCGGGTGGTTTAATATATGGCGAACCCTGGTAGGAGTAGTGTTGCATCAATGGGAGGTGCTAGTTGCAGCTTGATGACTTGCTTGCATCTTGATAAACCGAAACTCCAATCCTATTCCGTTTTCCATACTCTCCGACTAACTGTACATCCTCTCCTACACCATCCCCTTAGAAATAAGGTCCTTCCTCTCGTCCCAAATCGTCTTCCCGGAACAACTACATACCGTCTTCTCATTCTCCCACACACCCGCGCTCCGCGCAATAACGCCCACCGCATCATCCAGCTTCATCTGTCTGTACTCCCGATCAGTCCCTACCACCATCGACCGGCCAATCAGCTCCCAAATCGGCATATCCTCCTTCGTGATGAACGCCTGTCCACTTCCCTTCTCGTCCGTATCAACGGACCCCAGTTCCCGGAAAAGTCCGCCGGTGGAGAGCGGACCGCGCGAGATGTCACCCGCGGCGCGGATGCTGGCGTAGTATGTCGTCCGGGGACGCAGGCCCGCGAGTGTGAGGTCAACGATCGTAGCTGTGGGGGAGGCTTTTACGAGGCGAGCGAGGCCGCGGACTGGCGCATAGAGTTTCTCAGGCTCGTGGGTTTCGAGAATGCAGACCGCGGAGCCTGGGAGGAGTTAGCAGCGTGGCCAACGAGGCGAACAACCGGTGCGAGAATTCATACTGTTAGGTTCGCCGGAGCCACGGACGATGGCGTCGCGGCCGGTGACTTGGATCGCCTTCACTATAGACGATGGGGGAGCTCCAATACGTCATTAGCAAAATATGTCGTTGAATTTGAATACTACGAGTGGTACCTACCACTTCCCTCAACCGCAACCAGCTGCTTCTTCAAATCCACATCGATCTTCTCGATTCCTAGCCCCACGAATAAAGTCAGAAAACTCCCAATTGTTGTCACAAAATAAACAAAACCTCACCAGGAACGCCTTTCAAAGCACCAGAAACATCATCAACGCAGCCCTGGCAATGCAACGGGACGGCAAACACGGTCTAGATTCAACAGTCATTTTTGGTCAGCTCTACCTTGCATAGCGCATCTACTTCTCACTTTGCACACGCGGTAAAAGCTCACTTTAAGGGAAATAGTCATGTTGCAGTCGTAGCGTATCTAAATGCAAGCGAATAACTCAACAATGGATTTTGGAACTGAGACCAATCGAAATGGGAATCCGAACTCGGAATATCGTGGAAGTTCAAGCCAACGGGAACGTTACTAATGTGAAATTGGTCAGCGATTAAGTTAGAGTTTTTGGCACGTGATCGGAAAATCGCGTTGTCTAAACTCCCAAGCTCTGCAGGTCGTCGTCATGATGACTGATCAGGGCACCCGAACAGGTCGCGCAGGATTCTCGGACATACTCAATCGCGTATTTGATCGCTATATCTTCGTATCATTCCACCAACTCTATAATCCATGTCTATCCGTCTATATTCAATAGTCTATAATCATCCAACACTACTAACCCAATTTCCAACAAATTACGATTCTATAAGCAGTACACAATAATGGTGACAGCCGTTGTCTAGTAGCCCTTCGATTTGTCAATCAAATTTGCGAGCTTCTTCCCCACATCCAACTGCTGTAAATTATGCATAGTAATATTCACCACCTTATCTTCATATCCTTGAGAGTGTCCACTTATGTGCGGAGCTATTGAAACATTTTTTGTCGTCCAGAGCTTATGACCCGCCGTTAACGGCTCCGGATCTGTGACGTCGAGCGCCGCACCGGCAATCAGCCCACTCTCGGCCGCCTCTATTAGATCGTCCGTCTTGATAACTGGCCCACGGGCCACGTTAATAATATATGCTCCCTTGAGCAATTTCAGCACACGGCTGTTAATAAGATGTGTCGTCTCAGGTGTCAGTGGCACCGAAATAACAAGCACATCAATACCCGAGGCAAAGAAATCGTCCAACTGCTCCACGCCGGAGAACCACTTCTCGGGAAGACTTCCATCCGGATCCCCGCTTCCGGGCACCGCGACTTCGATCCTCTCCTTCTTGACGGGCGTAGAGAAGGAGTGTGCGACGATGTGCATACCCATCGCTTTGCCGATGCGGGCGGTTTGACGCCCAATGGCGCCGTAGCCCAGCACACCCAGCGTGCGTCCAAATTGGTCGATGATGGGGCGCTCGAGTTCATGGTCGCTTCCCCAGCGTCCTTCCTTTTGCCAGCTGTGTTCGTTAGCACGTGGCGGGTAGTAGAATTGATAAATGGAGGTTAACGGATACATACTCTCTGTACCACCAGGATTGGTGGTAAAAGGTCAGCATGGCATTGACAACCCACTCGCTGATGGGTGGTCTACGTACGCCAATTTCAGTATTAGCATATCGCATCTTTTTGAATTGATCACGAGACTTCGCACTCACCCATGTGTCCCGCTCGCTGTGGTATACACCACGCCATTATCGTGCTTGAAAAAGGGTTGCTGCACAATGGCATTACTCCCCGCCGAGAACAGCTGGACATACTTCAAGTTCGGCGCCACCTCGGTCGAGGGTGGGAGCGTGCTTCCTGTGAGAAGTACGGTGACATTGGCCCATTCCTCGGGGGTAATATCGCGCGAGGGATAACTTCTGCCGCCGTAGCCAATGGCGGGAATGATGGTGACTGATGCGACGGACGGAATGGAGTTCAAAGGGCCGTAGGCGTCGGCATTGAAGTCGCTGGGGTGGATGATGAGGATGTGATGTTCGGTTGGGATTGTCATCACGACGAGAGACGAGAATAGTGGCCCAATTACCTGAGTAGAATCAGACAATGGGTCTATAGTAGAGTACTATTAGATATTTTTCTGACGAAGAAATCGCCAAATTACAAAAGGATTATGATGACCGCACGACCAGCGGAACCGGGAAACGGGCAACTTTTTTAAGTCCGCCGCGGCGCAAAGTAAGCGCGGCTCATTTTTGTGTACATTACGTGCTCTCTCGCTCAGGGCGCACGATTGATAAGGCTTCTACATACTCAATTGGTAGCGCGAACATACTAGGCAGGTTTGGGCTATAGTGAAAACTCTATTGCTCTTATTGTTCGCCAGATTGGACCGAAGACGACCGCGGTTCCAGATGAGATGAGCTGAGAGAAAGTCAAATTCGGCTGTCTGAGATGAGTCGTATGTGATGGTGGATGTTGTGGATAGTGCAGATGTAACGGTTCGTTTACTTTGTCCCTGCTTCACCGGAACAACCTACTCCGCCGATTGGAGATCGGATTCGGCTGCCGCTGTATCTGGCCCACACTCAGCGCAACCCTGGCCACGTGGGCGCAGTGGCCCGTTGTCACAACAACGGTCGCCCATCGTCTTTATAAGCGTGGAGCAGTTCCGGTTTAAAGTTTTTTGAAAGACGGGCAACGCAAGATGGGCGCGCGCCCCGGCGCCTGGACCCATCTACAAGAAATGTCAAGCTCGGGGGCGACAAGGCAGCGAGCGACATATATCAAAGAGGTGGTTCCCCCATCACCTTCTTCATCATCACACTCGACTGGACGATGGACTCTGTACAGCTGCCTACTCCGCCCGCAGAGGCTATCCATGCACTCGGGCCCGTCCGCTCCAACCTGCACACATTCTCACTGGACGGACTCCCACCACTCATCCTTGGTGGGGCGCAGTTCAACCACCAGTACAATGACGACCCGTTCCGACTGCCTGTGAAGGATATTATCAGACAGTGCTTTGAGTCGGGAGTATGTGCTTTGGGTGAGCTTCATTTTTGCATTTTGTTGCGTTAAATTACCTCAAATTGGCCTTACTAATTTGCTGCTACTGCAGACACCTCTGCATACTATGGCCCCTCCGAAGTTCTTATCGGCGAGGTCCTTTCGGACCCCGAAATCAGCGAGCTATACCCGCGCGACACGTACTTCATCATCACCAAGGCGGGGCGAATAGCAGAGAAGGAATTCGACTACTCACCCGGCGGGATGCGCGCATCGGTCGAGCGCAGTTTGCGGAGGCTTCATACGGACTATCTGGACGTCGTGTACGCTCACGACGTCGAGTTCGTAAAGCTGGAGGACACGTTACCTGGAATTGCCGAGTTATTCAGAATGAAGGACGAGGGCGTGATTAGGAATGTCGGGATCTCAGGGTACCCCGTGCCCGTGCTCACTTCTCTGGCGCGAATGGTGCGGGACCGGCTTGGCCGGAGCATCGACGTTGTGCTGTCGTATTCGAACTTTACGCTGCAGAACCGGCGCCTCCAGGCCGCTCTTGCGGAGTTCCACGACGCGGGCGTCCAGAAGGTCCTGAACGGCTCCCCACTGAGCATGTCCCTCCTGCGGTCCAAGGCGCCGCACGCGTTCCACCCCGCGAGTGTCGAATTGAAGCGGAAGGTCGCGCAGGCGGCGAAGTTTACGGCATCAAAGAACGTGGAGCTCGCGGATTTGGCGATGCGGTATGCGCTTCGGATGTGGGAGGGTACGACGGTCGTTGGGTGGAGCTCGCTGTTTGAGGTCGATAGGGGAATTCAGGCGTACTGGGATAGTCAGAATGAGGGCATGGCGAGGGAAGATGCGGAGCTGACGAGGAAAGTGCAGGAGATCCTGGGGGAGGGAGTTGATGAGGTGTGGGAGAGTGGGCTGCTCGAGAATTATGAGTATGCAACGAGAGAGGTAGCGAAATGGGTTGAGAGAGCTGGCGCGGCGGAGCGGTAGTTCAAAGTTTGGCGATATGAAGAAATGCGCTATACGATATTTTGTGGTAGCTGATTGTTTTGTATTTCCTAGAGTGTAAGTTCTGTCATACATGTACCATTTGTGTGCTTTAGATTGCAAATTTTATTTACGGTGCATATCACAACAATGCATGTAGTACATAGTCGTAACATTAAAAATTAAACCGCCACCTTTGATCGGACACATAGTTCCGCACGTCACATCCCTTCGTTGAGAAGGCGCCTCTAGATACATTCATTGCCATTAGCCAGATGCGTGTTCGTGTGCCCACCATCAAAAAGTACCTAAGTGTACCGTCACTATCCTCAGCAATTCACGATTCCTGTCACTTCGCGCCTGGATGGTCGTCCAAAGATGAGTAGGTCAGCCCCATCTCGACAGTACTTCACATATTACATTTTGTTTCTCTTGATATTTTCGTAAACCTTGACAGATCAGACCAATCAGATCAATCAACAATGGCACTGCCTCCCAACTTCCTCTTCAGTTCGTCAATCTCCGCATCCTTGTCACCGACCGCGCGTGAAAGCTCCGCGACTCGTTTCTTCAAGACCTCGTTCTCCTTTCGTAGAGAAGACAGGTACAAATCCTCTGCGGATGACAAACCCGAAGTGGACCCAAAGCTTCGCCGTGAGCTCCGTCGTGAGGACACCGACAATGGTGGCGGTGGTGGTGGTGGAGGTGGAGGCGCCGGCGGCGGCAGGTGGTGCGAACTATTGCTAGTAGCATGAGGCGATTCTCCCTCCGTGTCGGACACGGCGGTCGCGTAGTACGCCGCTGATCTGGTCGACGGGTTTCTCGAGAGCGAGGACGATGAAGAGTCAGCCCGTCTATGCACAGGTGAAGTTCCCAGCGGCGCGGGCGACCTCGCGCGCTGAGAGTTTGCGCAGGAAGACCCTGTCTGCTGCTCTTCGCGCAGGAGGGACAGCTCACGCTGAAGCCGGTTGACGATAGCCTCCTGCTCCTGTTCGAGGGCGTCGTAGATCTGCGCGGAGGACGGCTGGGAGGGCAAGCGTGCGGGCATAGTGGTGGGTAGGGACTGAGGCACGACGGGAGGATCGAGCATGGTTGTGGTGGACACCGCGGTAGAGGCGGACGACTGAAAGGACGTGCGGCGAGATGAGGCGGCAGAGGACGAGCGCGAGGTCATCGACGCGGGGCTGTGGGGGCGGAGCATTGGAGGCCCGTAGTAATAGGCGTTCTAATGCTATACATGTAGCCCGGAATCAGAGCGATCAGATCTGATCGAGCACCGTGACGTTTGAACTTCGTGTTGCGATTCAGATCACAGTTCACACTTTATTCGTGAATAGTGATTCACTCTTGTCGAAGCTCCGAGAAGCCACTGCGCCACCGCCGCACGGTCAGCCACACCGCCGCGCCATCTTCACTAATCATCGATGGCGACAGTCGCCGCCATCGGGCCGCTGTCTCCACATAAATAGGTAAGCCAGTTTCCAACTACTTTCTCAATCTTCTTGTTCACATATACTTAAGAATACGCCACTGAGCCCACTGGGCAGTCCTATTCTTTTGCTTTTTTGAGCATTTCATCGACAGTACCAAAGCAAATCAAACATGTCATCGTCGTCGGCATTTGTCTTGTTGCCTCGCATCTCAGAAACGCTCGCGTATTCTGACCGCATCGTGCTCCCGCAGTCTGTCCTTGAGGCTCTTGTCTCCGCTGCGGGCCGTGATGCACTCCCCTCTCCCTTCACATTCAGGCTTTACAACCCGGCCACGAACGCCACCACGTACTGTGGAGTGCGCGAGTTCTCCGCGCCCGAAAATGCCGTCCTCTTATCCGCACAGCTCGCCTCAACGCTTGGCATCAGCAGCAAAGCCACCGACGCCGTCCTCATCATCGAGCAGTGCGATCTTCCAAAAGGCACGTTTGTCTCCCTCCGACCCCTCAACGCGGACTATCTCGCCGTCGACGACTGGAAGTCACTCCTCGAGTCGTCCCTGCATGCGTCGTACACGACCCTGACGCAGGGGCAGACCTTCTCTATCCGCGATCCCGCGACGCGCGAGCCGCTTGCGTTCTTGGTCGATGCGCTGCAGCCAGCTCCGGCTGTCTGCATCATTGAGACGGACTTGACAGTTGACATCGTGCCCATGTCGGATGAACACGCGAAGAAGTCGGTCGCGAGGCGGGACGAAAAGCGCAATGACGCGGGGAAGGTCGTTTCTGTGGAAGTCGATAAGGAGGTTACGGGGATGTTTACGAAGGAAAGCGACGCCTTTTTCTTTGAGTTGAAGGAGTGGACGAGAGGGAAGCCGGTCAATGTCGCGCTTAGGGTGCTGGAAAAGGGGGATGATGGGGACGCGCGGTCCGCGGATGCATTTGTCTCGGTCGATGAGCGACCATCGGGGGAGTACTTTTTGTGGTCGACACAGACGGACGACACGAATGATATTGCGATCGCGCCGTCGAACACGTTTCTGTCTAGCGCGGAGAAGTTGATGGTTGCGGTGGAGAGTGCCGCACATCCACTCACGTTTTCGCTTTTGATATCGCAACAGTCGTCGGCACGCGTGCCTGCAGCAGTGGCGGAGATGAAACCCTCAAACGACGCACGGCCGTGTCCTAACTGCAAGCGGTACTTCGAGCCACGGACATTCCAGGTGCACACCGCATTCTGCGAGCGCAACAACGTCGTGTGCCCGCACTTTGGTTGTGGGCGTGTCTTCCAGCGACGAGATGGCATTCCCTCGTCGCACTGGCACTGCGACCTGTGTACTTTCAGTGCCGACTCTGCCGCCACGAGACGGAAGCACATCGCAACGCATCACACACCATGCAGCTGCACCTGCGGCGCTTCCTTCTCCTCCCAACAGCACCTAGCACACCACAAAGCAACGACCTGCCCTTTGAAGCTACATATCTGTCGCTTTTGCCACCTCCGTCTCCCGCAGGAAGCCCCGCCGACAGCACAATCCGACCTCCTCGAAGGATACACCGGTCACGAATCTCACTGCGGCACCCGCACAACAGAATGCTCTCGCTGCGGCCGCATCGTCCGCTTGCGCGACCTCGACAAGCACGTCCACCTCCACGAGCTGCAGCGGGTATCCGCCCCCGCGCCGCGAGTGTGCACTAACACGATGTGCGTGCGGGTCGTGGACGACGACCCCGCCGCCGTGAACTCGAACACGCTCGGACTGTGTGCGAGTTGTTTCGGCCCGCTGTACTCGCCCATGCATGATCCGACGGGCGCGCGGCTCAAGAACCGGATCGAGCGGCGGTATTTTGTGCAGTTGAGCGGTGGGTGCAAGCGTGCGTTGTGCGAGAATCCCGCGTGCGCGACAGGACGGCAACACAGGACCCTGCCGAGACTGAGTATGCCTGACGTGGCGGCGACGGTCAAAGAGTTGGTGGCGGGAGGCAAGTTGGAATTTTGTGTGGATGACAGCATGACACGACGGCGGAGGATGGTCGACTGGGTGGGTGATGACGGGATGTTTGCACGGTCATGGATATGTAAGGCGGTCGGCGAGGTCGGCGTTGATGACAGTGATGGCGGGAAGAACAGTGAGGGTGCGGTTCGGCATTGGTTGGCGGAGAATGGTGTTCGGGTTAGCGAAAGTGCATTACAATAATGATGAAACATAGTTGTATACAACTGCTGATGTATAGATATTTATTTGGATGGGTATTACCGGCGTTAAGACATTTTCGTGTAAAATAGAAATGCATTCTCATGTAGTATCTAGTAACAGGTTCAATAATAATAAAAATAAACAGAATCAGCACCAGCACCAGAGGCTCCAAAAAAAAACCCACCCAGATTTCCAGACAGAATCACATTTCCCTCACTGACAAATGCATCAGCATACGCGACAGAGTATTCTCAATCTTGGCTCTCTTCCTCGTCACCACGACGCTACTATTACTATTCTCGGTCTCAAAGCTCTGCATAACGGAATTCGAATACCGAACGCCAAACTCCTCTAGCGCCGGCACATCCTTAAACTCCATCGTCACCATGCCCTCGACGGCCAATTCCGAAGTCTCAAACACGAACGCCGTATTCTCGACATCCTCGACATCCTCCTCAATCAGCGCCAGCACGTCTGGATGAAACATCATTTCTGCCCGTTTCTGCCATATAAAATTCCTGTCCCGCGTATAGCTGACACCCATCCCCCTCGTCAACTCCCGCTTGGTCTGCCGCCGCCTCCTCCTCCCGCTCGACCCGCGAACGCCC
Source organism: Lipomyces lipofer (assembly GCA_003705915.2). NCBI lineage: Eukaryota > Fungi > Ascomycota > Lipomycetes > Lipomycetales > Lipomycetaceae > Lipomyces > Lipomyces lipofer. Next base: position 29,331 of record PPJX02000004.1, on the reverse strand, counting down.
CACCCTCCTCCTCCTCGAGTCTGCTTCTGCTTCTTCTTTGCGTTCTTATTACTTTCCGGCTTGATTCCCCCAGTCCACTCCCCGTGTCGAGCATGCACGACTTCAAGACTACCCACCAGGCCATGCGCACACCGCGCGATGATGAGCCCATCGACTTCTTCTTCGTTCACCCCTTCGTTGTCCTTGTCATCCCAGTCGCCGCCCGCGCCGGGCCCGCATGTCAGCTGAAGAAATTCCCTAAACGACCTACACCCGCCCACGAACCGCAACGTCGGCGGCGGGAGGAACCCTACGCAATCCACGTCGGCCTCGTCCTCGGTCTCGTCCTCGGCGTCCGCGGCGTCGGAGAGATACAGTGAGGATAGCAAGGATGGGTCGGAATGGAGTGTCGCAGGGTGGCGGTAGTACTGCGTGTACTTCCGTTTCTTCATCTGCCGCCTTTTCGCGCGGAGGGTGAGTGCTTCTACAAGTACGAGGTATTCGGCCAGGAAGGTCGTGCAGGGCAGGTCGCTTGCGAGGAGGGCCGCGAAGCCAGCGAGTGTCTGTGGGAATGGTTGGTAGAGTTGCTGCTGGTTGTGGTGTGGTACGAGAGGGGACTGCGGACTTGGCGTGTGATGGTACATCGGTCGGCCGTAGTCCGGGGGCAGGAGCAGTGCGGAGGTGGAGATCGGGCTCGGGAGGGTGAAGTCTGAGGTGTTCCCGCTGTTGGTGTCTGATACTGCTGAGGCGGCAGTAGTTGCCGCTGTTCCCGCTTTTGAGGACGACTTGGTTGACTTTGCGGTGCGGAACAAAGACGCGATGACTGTGCGGCAAGAGATGCGGCGTTTACGCTTGATTATCTTTAATACCGCGGAGCTGGCGGTGTCTTCGTAGTCAAATGTTGAGGAGTCGTTGCGATTTTCTTCCGCGTCGACAATGTCTACCGACGGTGAATTCTCTAGGGCCAGGGCGACGGAGGCAAGCGCAGACGCGGAGAGAGGGACGCGTTCGTAGGAGGATGAACTGGTGTCCTCAGGGGGACAAGACAGGACGGACGACGCCGTGGCGCGGGCGGTAGTAGGGCGTTTGCGGATGCGGAGCGAGTCCTGAATGCGTTGAGAGAGCATTCTGGTGGAGTTGATGCCAGTGTCTGTTGTGTCTGTACGAGTGGTAATAAGATGGTGGTGGGAGCGCGAATGGCGGTCAGACGCAGAAAGTGAGGGATGGGGTGCTGGTCAGGATCGAAATGGCGGAGATGTATGGAGATTGAGGGGACGGGGCGGTTAGTACCGGATTGCCGGAGCTGCCAGCTGCAGCGCAAAGTCAACAATTCAGAACCTAAATGAACATATAAGTAGGCTATTAGTTACTATGTAGCAAGGTTCAGACAGTGTGAAAATCGAGCAAGTAGAGACGGAGGTTGGCGCAATTGTCCGTCAGGGGTTCGTGTCTGTTCGGTTGATGCATCAAAAGTGAGCCGGGTCAACGTTCGCCATGCAAGTTTGTATCGCCGCATCATCGTCTCGACAGCCGAAACCCGAAGCCCCCACAGCTTACAACTTCTACAATGGCAGCTACAACTGTTCTCTCTTCTGTCATCGCGACCATCATCGTCCTACTAATCGGTACTCCTTCCCCGGCCGCCGCCGTGTCTTCGTTTTGCAAATGCACTTGCTTCACCAATTCGACCATCCTCCACCTGCCTGACGAAAAATCGCCCTCAGCCGCTTGCCTCGACTGCACTCGCAAGTTCTGTCTCGACAATAACCTCCCGATATGCAAGGGCGCGGCCGAGGACACCGATGTCTCTACTATTTGTTTTCGTATGTCTCGGACGTGTGTTTTTCAATTTTGGAGGGAAGTTGCTAACTTCGAGCGCGCTAGAACGTGACTCGTTAAAGGACGAGATGGTGGTTATTCTCTTTATGGTACTGGCAGGCGGGATGGTTCTGTATTCGTTAGTCAAGATTGGATATGCGCGGTGGCGTGAGGTTAGTTATATATCTCATATATGTCTGTGCCAACGTCGTGGTGAAGCAACTAACAGTCATGCTACAATTATAGAGGAGACGGTACGCGCCATTATAAATGATTTTTTTTTACTTCAGGACCTCGGCGCAGAGAGCTGATTTTTAATGAAGCGATATCTTTGTTTAATGTCATACCTGGGTTAATTGGCGCATATTTTTGTGATTAAAAGCATCGGTCTATAGAACTGGCTGGATTTATTTTTTTGGGATATTGAAGGTGTTTGCTTTAATTAGTCGATGGCACTCAGCTCCAATTTGGTGAAGAATATGTGGGTAAAAACAGGTTGTATTATAATCTATACATGCGAATAAGGAAAGAGCAACGCTGGTACCAGTACGCAAATGAATAGGGAAACATTTAGGTCATTTTACAACAATGAAAACAGAGCGCGTGACAAAAAAATTCCACCTCAACAGTTTCTAGTATACATAAAACCTATAGACCGTTCCGTTAGTACTCCCAATGTCCATCCATCCCGTCCGCAAAACCCCACGTGAGAAACCAGATACTCCACAGGACTTGGCCATATATTAACATACACACGCACACTCCCCGCCGAACCTAATAAAACATCCTTGACCTCCCCCCGCGCGAACTGCACCAGTCGCAATACTCCTCTGTCGCGGTCTCCTGATGAATGCAGCAATACTTTGCCTTGCAAAACTTGCAGAAATTGACTACCCCGACCTTGCACGGGGCGCACGTCGGCCCGCAGTCGTAGCAGTCGAGCTTTGTTTTCCCCACGGCCGGATCGCACTTGTTGCACCAGAACTTGTGGCATCCACGGCAGGAGCGGAGGACGAGGCACCGCAGACAAAGTCTCGCTTCCGCGCGCCTGCAGGAGTAGCATTCCCGCGCGGTGTCCTCGGCGAGGAACCACCCGTCAGACGGCGTCGACGTCGTAGCCGTGGACACGGGGTGCGCCTCGCACTGCATAAGATCGGTGTGGATACCTGCGCGGTCGGCGATGGAGACGAAGAGCGGGGCGGTGGTGGACATGCTTGCAGTGGGAAAGGTGGGTGCCCCCAAGAGCCCGAGTCGTCGGATGGACGGCGTGGTGGTGATGTCGGTCAGGGCGCATAGGTAGTCGGGGAGGACGTAATCATCGTAATCGTCGTAGTCTGTTACGGGGGATGAGGAAACAGAGCCGGAGAAGTGGGATGGAGACGGGGACGGCGAGGACGCGAGAGAGGCGGCACCGTTCGACATGGAATGTTCCGGTAGCCGAGTCGGCATGACCTGCAGAGGCGCGATGTATAACTTCTCAATCAGGCCGCAGAGATGCTCCAAGGTCCAGCCATACGACGACGACAGACTGAGGTACCGCAGTCTGTACTCTATGAACAGCGACGAGAGAAGAGCGTTATCGACAAAACACGCGTCCAGGGACAGCGACCGCAGCCCGGACTTCACGACCGGAAGTGCCAGGACCTTTGCGATCGTCCGCGTGGAGCAGGTCGCGAGGCTAAGTTCGTGAATGGCACCAGGTTGAGCGAAGAGGTAGGCGTGGATAGTGGAACACGTTGATCCGAGAGCGCCAAGTGCCTGGAGGGAAAGATAGGGCGTCAGCGAGCGCAGGACCAGCTCGTTCGAGAGCAGCGTTATAAGTGTCGTCGGAGGGTGAGAGAGCGCGGCATTGACGAAAGCATCATCCGCAGTGGCCATAGAGTGCCGCCGATGCAGGTGCTGCTCTGAATGCAATGCAATACAACTGGAGACGAATCGCGATGCTACGACGCACTCCAGTGATAGATAATAGTAATCTGACTCGTTAACAAATGCTAAAAAAAAAAACAAGGTCGATACTGCACAGACACGCAGTCAAATCCTTGCCGAAACAAAAGGAAAGGGGAAAACGTCGGTGTGATAGGGTTGGTCACATAGGCCTGTCGACAATGATTTATTTATTGTACAAGACGATGAGGTGGTCTGTGTTGGACCTTCTCGCGATGGCCGATGCCGGCCAGGCTGCGAGTTGGGAGTTTAGTTTTTGCCCCTTGGGAGCGTGGCGAACACGGTTTATCGGTTGGCTGGACCCACGAGCGAGGCCCTCCGAACGGCCATACGAACGCCTTACGCTTGGACGAGATTCGAGTGTATACTGAAGAACGGAAGCGCAAAACTAAATAAGCCCTGGGTGCACAAGTACGAACTTTGCAACGCACGATTGCAAGCTACTCCTGATCTTTGTTGTATCTTACGTGCAGATCCCCAAACGGAAAATGCCTAAGCACGAAGAGTAGACCCCGAAAGAGTCTAATAACGAACGATACACAATGGTATATAGCCAGACGTCTAACTGTCGCAAGAGCCGACCTTCCCCTCTATTTTATCTGCTTTATGCAACGCGCTCTAATGTAGTGAATAATTTACTTCTTCCAAGTTATAACGCACAGCATCTGCCAGAGTGCAAAATGCAGGCTATGACGTATCTTGCGCCGTATATCGGCTATCGGTCACCGCCGACACGCCTTGACTCCTGAAAGACGCCTCAGAACGGTCTGTCGTTCGTTCGTCACACGGAAGAAGTAGATCTGCCATGTTAATCTGCAGCTCGTCTGTTCCTCTGGTTGCCAGAACGTACCGTAATCAAGACCCTGGCCTTGACCTTGACCTTAACTTGACCATGACTCTGACTGCGGAGAGGTCACCAGGCGCGCGTACTCACAGTCTCTGTGATCGGCAGATTCCCCTTGAAATAGCAGTCACGCCCTCAGGATTTGCTCCAAGTCCCTGGGTCTCGACGGAGTCAAGGGAAGGGGGGGTGGGCTGAAATGGGCGTCGGAGTCGGGACACAGTTGCCGAATGGGGCTTCAGTCTGCGCAACTGCGGCTCCGCGCTCTACATACAGCGCAACCGTCATTCCTTGTGACGGTGTAGCGGCAGGAGGGCAACTCACTTCCTTTGTCGGCGGTATTGGGTCTGAGGCCCCTTCCTCCATAACTGACCGCCAGACCACTCGATATATTACCGATTCCCGTCCACTTTTCCTCCTAATTATATTACCTGTGAATCTGCCAGCATGTCTGCCGCAGGCGACTCGTCTTCCCTGTCCGACAACGTGCAATCGGCAGCCTCCCATTCTCAACAAGGCGCACTCGCATCGAGCTCCGTCCCCGCCGTTGCCCAACCCTCGCCTGTGTCACCCAGGTGGCCGCCATCACCTCGCCTCCTCGCAAAACAACCACCCCGTCCTTCGGCAATCTCATCCCCCCGTCGAGCTGATTCCTCCTCTCTTCTCGTTCCTGCTGGTACCGCGGCTCCGCTGCACCTCCCTTCTTCCGATGACGACCGTCGATCGGCGGGAGAGTTTGTCTCTGACCCGAAGCCGTCCTTGGCAGACACTCTGCGGCCTACGTACTCTCGCGCATCTAATTCGCACGCCTCCACGGCAGCGCACGATTCCGAGTCCGATGGCGGGTACAAGTCCGAAGAGCGGCCTGCGTCTATGCGCAAACTGTTCCCCAATCATGGACAAGCAGCTGGTGTGGGATCGTTGAAGAAGGCGCCTGGCGATTTGAAGAGCAACAGTAATGCGATGACAGTCGAGACCGAGACGGTTGCTACAGTGCCGTCCGTTGCGGTCGCGACCTCAACACAGGGAAGCATTAAGGGCGCGAGGAATGGGCATGCGAAGTCGTCGTATAAGCAGAAGAAGAAAAAGCCGAAGCCGTTGACGACGCAGCAGGGCACCTCCAAAGCGGACATTTTCGCTGCCAAGATTGCGTCCGCTGTCGGCGACCACGACTCCTCTGACTCCGATGAGACTTTCGTCTACGAATCCAATCCGCGCGACAGCAATAATCTCCATCCTGGCAGATTCAAGTCACGCTCCCCGTCCATCACCTCCCTCTCAACCAATGCGACTACGCGGAGCAGGACGGCCGGTGGAGGCGACACCTTCGATGGCTCGATGCTCCCAGCCACTGGACCCAATTACTTCCGTAGCGGGGTCCATAAAAGCCACTATCCTCGCTCCTTAAACAATTTATATGCAACCAGCAAAGGCTCCGGGCTCCTATCCCCACGTCTCTCATCCGGCCGTGGCGCGGCAGGATCGGCGATTGGGGTAGACAGCAACTACGTCGACGACGACGGCGCTGATGGGGACGACGACATCGATGACGACTACGACGAAACCACGCCTCTGGCGCCTGGCACCCGAACTCAAAGACGAATACGTCGAGCAGTGAAACAGCAGCAGTCGCGACGGTTACGACGATCGATATTGGTGGTTTGCATGGTTTTCGTGGCGCTGTTAGTCGGGTTTTCGTTAGGTGTTATATATGTCACCAACTGACGTGGAGCTCTTCAAGTGAAAGAGGACGAGCTTTGGTGTTTTTGCATTGACATGTTTTGCAGATGGCGTAATGGTTTGTGGATGCTGGTTGTTATCATGGTTGTATGGCTTGGTTATATTATTCTAGTTATTGATCTTGCATTTACTGTGCGTCGTAAGATTGTGTGGCTCGCGCACGTTCATCGGCGTTCTTTTATCTCTTTTGCAAACAAAATCTCTTTTTGGGCTCGATTGTGTGTGCGTGCATAATAGTGGATATACGTATGGCGTGCAATGACGAGTGTTCGTTGCAAACTGTCCGCGTTCGCCTTCTATAGGCTGCCGAAGACTGGGGAGTTTTCTTGACAATGTGATCGCATCATCGGTTCCCAATAATGAAGTCAAAACAGTAATCACTGAGTATTTGGAACTCCAATAAGTCTGACATTCCCTTTCTCAACGCATCTCGACACAATTAAAAGCCCCGGCTGATGGCATGTGTGCGAGTCACAGTCGTCACGCGTTGAGACGTGTTGTTGACGACAGGCGCGCGAGCAAACTCGTGATCCATTTGGCTACCTCAACACGTCGCGGTCGCGTTTTCTTCGCCGCGTTTGGCTATTCTTCACTACATCACAGCACACCATACTGCCACTCACCCTTCACCCATCACATCCCATCGCGTCCCATTTCGTCCTCATCTATTTATCAGTCAATGACGATGTCCGACGCATCCGATCCGCTCACCCACGGGTGCCTCCTCGACCTGTTCACGATGCAGGTGGCGGAGAGCCGCGCTCGCTACCCGTCTTTCGTCGCGCAGATTCTCCAGATCAAGGAGCTCAACTCGACCGGCGCTGGGCCAAAACGGTTCCGTCTCGTCATCTCGGATGGGAACAATTTTGTACAGTGCATGCTCGCGTCGCAACATAACGATCTCGTGTACAGCAACCGCATGCAGAGGGGCAATACCATAAGAGTGACGGATTACTCACCGAGCAGTATGAAGGATAAGTTGTATGTATTGCCATCGCGTCTTGGGGGTTTTAATGATACTGACAAAAGCGAATAGGGTCGTTATTTTGCTTGAGATCGAAGTGTTGGAGCAGTACGGTGTAAGGGATAAGATCGGTGCGCCGGTCGCAATCGACTTGAAGGGACGTCCGCCAGCTCCTGGAGGTCTGTCTGCGCAGCAGATGACCGCGAACGGTGGCAATACGAATGGCACTACATTCTACGGAAACCAGGCCGCGCCCGCGCAGAAAGCTGAGAGCAATTACTCAAAGTATAATTCCCACCTTGCGTCTTATGAATGAGTCGTTACTAATAACGCGATCCTAGCAACGGCATGGCCGTGTCCGCAGCCGCAGCCGCACCCGCTAACAAGAACCACCCCAACCTGTACACCATTGAAGGGCTGTCGCCTTATCAGAACAAGTGGACCATCAAGGCCCGCGTGACTTTCAAGTCCGAAATCAAGCACTGGCATAATCAGCGCGGCGAGGGCAAGCTTTTCTCCGTGCACTTCCTCGACGAAACCGGCGAGATCAAAGCGACGGGGTTCAACGAGGCCGTGGATGCGTTCTACGACCTCCTCCACGAGGGAGATGTGTACTACGTCTCGAAATGCAAGGTCACCACCGCGCGCAAGCAGTTCTCGAACCTGCAGAACGAGTACGAGCTCACGTTTGAGCGCGACACGGAGATCGAGCGTTGCATGGACACTGCGGCCGCGACGGCAGTGCCGCAGCTGCGGTTCAGTTTCGTCGAGTCGCTCTCGAAGCTGAATGAGCTCGACAAGGACGCGGTGATTGATGTTGTGGGGGTTCTCAAAGACGTGCACGACTGCACGCAGATCACATCGAAAAGCACCGGAAGGCCGTACGATAAGCGGGACGTGACGCTCGTGGACGCGAGCAACTTTGCCGTCACGTTGAGTGTGTGGGGAAAGCAGGCCGTGGACTTTACGGCACCGGTCGAGAGCGTTATTGCGGTCAAGGGTGCGAAGGTCGGCGATTTCAACGGACGAAACCTCTCCATGCTGCAGAGCTCGACGATGACTGTCGATCCGGACGTGGCAGAAGCCCATAGGCTCCGTGGATGGTATGACTCCGCTGGTCGTAACGGCTCGTTTGCGTCTCTCCATGGCACAGGCGGCGGATCCAGCGCATTGAATGGCCGGCCCGAGAACATGAAGACCATTCAGCAGGTCAAGGACGAGCAGCTCGGTATGTCGGACCAGCCTGACTACTTTTCCGTCAAGGGCACTGTGTGCTTTTTTCGCAACGAAAATTTCGCGTACCCCGCCTGCCCTACCGAGGGCTGCAACAAGAAGCTGATCGACGACGGTGACGGCTGGCGGTGCGAGAAGTGTGACAAGGCTTACGCCGAGCCGACATACAGATATGTTCTCATGTTCAGCATCTTTGACCACACTGGCCAGCTCTGGCTTTCGGCATTCGATGATGTCGGTCGAATCGTCTTGGGCAAGCCAGCAGGCGACTACATGAAGCTACGTGACGACGATAATAACGCTTTTCTCGAGGAATTCAACAAGCACGCGTCGGTATCGTATGTCTTCCGCGTCAGGGCCCGTCAGGATACCTACCAGAACACGACGAGGGCGCGATACTCAGCGGTCAGCGCCGTGCCGTTTAACTACGCCCAGGAGTCGGCGAATCTGGTCAAGATGATACGGGAGCTTGATCTGGAGTAGTGGTTAAAAGGTACGGCTGCAGGGGAAATGGGGGAATGCAATTGTTTGGCTATGTTGTATTTTTTTTTGTAACAGAGTAAAAGAACGTTTTCGTGTACGGGTAAACTTAATTGGATTAATAGCGAGGCAATTTTAGTGCGTTACTTATTTCTCATATAAGCAAACAACTTTGATATGTTACGGATATCTACTTTTTTTTAAAGTATGACATAGACATTTCGCTCGCTCTAAATTTGATTCGACGTCTTCGTATCTGCAACTTGGAGACGCTGTAGATTCATGTGCAGACTCGACCCCCCGCTGATATATGCAGACGACTGCAAATATAGTTGTTAATTTGATCTCATTCTCATTTTGTATAGCGTAACTTCAGAAAATAGATACGAGAGTTGGAGTTAGGTTTCAGTGCATCGCGCACGCAAAGTTGGTTCCTCGGCTGGCCCGCCGCATGATGAGCGTCGATCTTGATTCCGGGGAATCCTTGTCCCGTCGACTGTCTGCATCTCAGCCACATTATTCTTACAAATGACCTGTGAACCTGTAATTGCCATTTAGAGGGATATGACGTCTCATTCAGCGACTATATCTTATGCACCACTACGGTCGTCGCTGGTGAATCTTCCCCCGTCTATAACGGCGATGTTGGGGAATTCTTATGTGGTAAAATTCGCTTATATACCCGCGAAGTATAATCGAAATCCTTGCTCACCTTGATTCTAGCTTGCTCAAAACGTGATCGTGGAAATCACATCGTCGGGTCGGAAGGGCAAAGAGTCGAAACCAGCCTACATGGGATGGACTGGTTTTCCCTCGACGACTCATGATTTCAAATCCGGGTCGAACTATGTCGAAATTGATCCGCTGTTTGCGAAGAGCATTGGTGTTTCTGAGAACTCAAAGGCATGACACAAAGATTTAATATGGATTTTACATTGTCAAAATCACAATAGAACATACCTAACTAATTTTTTTTTTCCCAAACAGGTATCACTAAACTTCCACGTCAACCCCCCTGAGGCGCATGTCATTCATCTCGAGCCGTCTACGTCGGATGACTGGGAGACGGTCGAGCTCCACGCGCAGTTCCTGGAGACAAGCATGCTTTCCCAGGTGCGCGCTGTATCTCTCAATCAGCCCTTGACGATCTATATGTCATCTTCGGCGATAGTGACGCTCACTGTGTCGACGGTCGAGCCGCCGATGAAAGAGGGGTTTGCATTCGCAAAGATATCGCCAAACGCGGAAGTAGTTGTTGCGCCAAAGCTGCGGAAGGTCACCGCCGCGAACGGATCTCAGGCGTCTCTTAGGAAGAAGAGCGTCTCTGGGAGTTCAAGGAAAGCACCGGATGGATCTGCGGCTAAAAATGTGCTCCTGAAAGGCGTGTCGCTGCCGCATCCATATTTTGACGATGATGACGACTTCGATTTCGCGGAGGAGAACTCAGTGGACAATAGGAAATTAGCAATATACGTTGACATGGAGGCAATCGTATCTGTCGTCAAGAACTCGTCGTACGCGCTTGTGAGTATAGTCAGACCTCCATTTCTGAAAAAGCCGAAGCCGGCTCCAGTGCCCGAAAACCCAGCAGGCGGCGAGGACAACCACCAAGTGGGCTCCAAAGTCGTCGCAGGCGTGGTTTCTTCCGAGGCTGTACCACCTGGGTTCGTAGGGCTCTCGCCGCTCCTTGCGGAGGCGCTTGGCGTTCCCGGCAAAGCCTGCCACATCATTCGAATAGAGCAGGCCCCGAAGCCGCTTTCGAGGCAGCCGAGAAAGCTGTTTATTAGACCATTTGCGGACCCTAGTAAGCCGCAACGTACACTCAAGCTGGGCAATCGTGGCGACCACGACGTGTCCCAAATCAACAGGGAGCTGAAGGAGAAGCTGCAGAGCTTGGGGGTACTGAGTTCTCCAATCATCAACTACATGCGATTGCCAAAGATGCCGGATACTGTTCTGAGTTTGGGAGGCATGATCGAATTTGATCAAGTGGATGGGTGGATCTTGCCGCCTTCGTCGTCTGGGATCACATGCGAGCTAAAGAGCGAGGTACAGATTGATGCCGATTTGATTCTTGGAACCGAGACGCAGGCATCAACTCCACAGCGGCTATTCGGAGTCAAAGAGAGTATCGGGAAGATCAGTAAGTCCGCGAGACGTGGAGGGGGCGCTTTGATAACAGGAGCAAGCGGTTCGGGAAAGAAGGCAATTCTTGATAATATATGTTTCGGATTGAATCGGGATCTCATATGTGAGCTTGAGGAGTGATCTTCGCTCAGTAAGCTGTGCTTGTGCTGACAGATTATGTAGACAACTTTCGCGTTGCGTGTTCCAGCCTTGCAGAGGAGCGATTACCGGTGGTGAAGGACTCGATCCAAAAATGGTTTACTGAGGCTGCATGGTACGCCCCCAGTGTCGTAATTTTGGAGGACTTGGATAAGCTTATTCCGGAGGAAGTCGAGGTACGACTTTTACGACAGTATAATCTCTTTATATGACCGAGTGCACTGACTGACTTGATGAAGCATATGGACTCGTCTAGAACGCGACAGTTATCAGAGCTTCTCGTTCAAACGGCCCTGTCAACCAAGAGCGCTAGAAGAATATCTCTGCTGGCTACCGCTGGATCAAAAGAGAGCGTGCACAGCTGGTTGGTGACAAATCATATCTTTGATGAAATCACTCATTTGAATGCTCCTGATAAGACTGTCCGCAAGCAAATCTTAGCTGAGGCATTGTTACGACAGGGAGTGTCAGATTCGAGCCAGCTGGATTTCTTGGAGATTGCTGATAATACTGAAGGATTTCTACCACGAGATCTGATGACGTTAACTGAGAGGGCCAAACACGAAGCGTTGATACGGTCATTCGAGACTCACTCGGCGGTTCCAAAAGAGATAAATTTGGTACAGGACGACTTTAACAGAGCGTCGAAGGATTTTGTGCCAGCCAGTCTGAGAGGCGTCAACTTGCAGAAGTCGCCTGTCTCATGGAAAGATATAGGAGGTACAGTTATCATCATTCGTCTCCTTCATACTATTACTGTATGCTAATATCGGTGATCCTCAGGTCTGGAAGACGCGAAGAGAATACTTCTGGAGACTCTGGAATGGCCTACCAAATACTCGCCGATATTTGCAAACTGTCCACTGCGACTTCGATCCGGTCTTTTGCTATATGGATATCCTGGATGTGGAAAGACCTTCCTGGCTTCTGCTGTCGCCCACGAGTGTGGCCTGAACTTCATATCGATCAAAGGTCCAGAGATCTTGAATAAGTATATCGGAGCGAGCGAGAAATCGGTCAGAGATCTTTTCGAGCGAGCTCAGGCTGCGAAGCCATGTGTTCTCTTCTTTGACGAGTTTGATTCTATCGCGCCCAAGAGGGGACACGACAGCACTGGTGTGACCGACAGAGTCGTCAATCAGATGCTTACCCAAATGGACGGTGCCGAGGGACTGGATGGCGTTTATGTGCTAGCCGCTACAAGGTACCGATAATGTCAACTGATTAGTTACAGTAATTTTGGTACTTACACGATTTAGTCGGCCTGACCTGATTGACTCTGCTCTACTGCGCCCTGGCCGCATTGATAAGTCTCTTTTGTGCGATATGCCATCCTATTCTGATAGGCTCGATATCATTACGGTCTTGTCACGCAAAATGGAGATATCGCCTGAGATCAGTCCAGGGGAAATAGCAGAGGCAACCGAGGGCTTTTCCCCTGCTGACCTCCAGGCATTGCTATACAACGCGTATTTGGAGGCGATTCACGACATCGTGGATGTCCAGCAGTCTGGAAGTGAGCAAACTCAGACCAATGGAACACAAAAGCAACCGGCAAACTTTGAGTACTTTCAACTTATGCTCAAGAGTGCCTTGCCGTTTAAGCAGGATGTCGAGGCGACTGAGAAAGCCTCGACAACAGAGAGATTGGCGATACTGAATAAGGTATGTTTGCGTTCGATTAGTAAAGTCGACGTTAGGACCTCACGACTAACAAAACTTCTCGGAAAGATTGAATCTATGCTTTCTCGAAATTCCAGTGCCACAGGATCGAAGTCCAACGGCGACGCGTCAAGTGCTCCTCCAAGCATAGTCATCGAGCAGCATCACATGGAAAAATCGATGAAAACTACTAACCCCAGTATCTCGGTGAGAGAACGATCCAGATTGGCAGCTATTTATCACGAATTTATATCTGGTCGCAGCGGAGAAATGCCGACGGGTCTGGCGAGCACGGATATAGGCGGTCGTGCAACATTGATGTAAATATAGAATTTTTTAATGCATGTTAGGCGTTTTTGTACGTATATCTATATACTATAAGGAGACAATAGGTGTGTATATGTAATGTATAGCATTAGTACGTCATCGAATTATCGTATCATACGGTCAACATCAGATTGTAGACTCATACTATTGTTTATTCGTCGTCATGGAACTCATCCGGTCGTCTAAGCTCACTCTCATATAATCTACAAATATACAATCTTCATCGCTATCGGCTGCACGACCTGTTGCATTTGAAATACTGTCTAGAGCCATGAAGTTTTCGATAAGGATGCCGGGTTATCCTCTCCCAACTGAATGGGTGGTGCAAAAGCCGATCAGATCCTTTGTGGATTCTCCCTCGCAAGACCAAAATTCGTCCCGAGAGGAATACGTCTCAAAGAATTGCATCACTAAAACTAGCCAAATGCTGAAGCGGTACCTTCTACCCTTACAGTCTATGCAGTTGCTGTCGTCGTCGGTAGAACCGGGCGGGCGAGCTGATGGATTTCCTCAACATATTCAGTGTAGTGGACCACAAGAAACGCGTGCTCACATGATTTGCATCGAGGGCAAAAGTCGGGATCCGTGGATCCTTTCAGGCGGCCCACTTACCAGTAAGCAATGAGTGTTCCTGATAATGGCTGAACTGGATCAATCAATAGCAAGAACAGAATATGAATTGAATTGTAGGTGCGATGAGGTTGGCATGAAAATCAAATCATTACTATGGCTTATTATTTAAATATTAACTAATGGTAAAGCGTGTCGTCCAACAAAAAAATAATTAAAAGAATAAAAAATTAGACGTAAAAATAGTAAATGATACTATTTACGTTTACTAGAATATATACAAAATTATCTTAATTGTAGCAATAAATTATTTAAACCATATATCAATAAGAGTTTTATATTTAACATTTATTAGTCGGATAGAGGTGACAAGGGCAGAAATGACGGAATTATCTAGTAAAGCCTCATACGAGTCGGCCGTTATGGACCTCATCACTACATAAAGAGATGATGGTTGAGGTTCTTATTGAACGAATAGCCAGGCATAATGAATGCATGTCTTTAACCTTTGTAAACTGGAAAACAATTTCCACACATCCACGATTCCACCATAAAAAGGCGCAACTGGACACGAAATCAAGCTTCGCATATAGCGGACTCGAGCGATACCCTGAAGCGCAAAATCCCCCCTTTAGTACACCTTAGAACTCGCCCACTTCCGCGTTTATGAACGGTTTAGGAACTTTGACACCTCACTCTTCGTGCGCACCTCCTATCGAACAATCAAGTGGTGAACGGCTCCTCCACATATCCTCCTGTGATATCCTCCGCCCCTCCGGTCCAACATATCACTGGACGAAGCTTCCTCTTCTTACCGTCTACAACTGGTCCGATTACCGTCCCGATCATCAAGTCTGCACAGACTACTGCGACGTACATGTCTACTGTTGCCCCCTGGAATATGTTCCTCTTGAGTGCGTTCCTCACGCCCCAATCATGCCTCAATCAACTTGATTACAAAGGTGAAATGCTCTAAAATACAGGAAACTAGATGCCATAAATTTAAATCGTCGTTACTGACACGATTGATGGTGGATCTTCCGGCTTATCGTACTTATCGGTCTTCAGATTCTCAATCTGTTTAACTACGTCCATCCCCATGATCACTCGTCCGAAAACTGTATGCTTGTTATCAAGCCATGGCTAAATATCGTTAGCATGTGCATAAACTGGAGCGAGCATTTATCACCTAACTATCAACTTACAGTCTTCTCTGTTGTGATGAAAAATTGTGATCCATTGGTGTTAGGGCCGGCATTAGCCATACTAACTGTATATGGGCGATCATGCTTGAGAACAGAGAACTCATCCTTAAATTCCTTTCCCCAGATACTCTCGCCTCCTGTTCCATCACCCAGAGGATCACCACCTTGAATCATAAACTTCTTGATTACTCGGTGGAAGATTGTCGAATCATAATATCCCTTCTTGCAATGAGTGACGAAATTTTCGACGGCCAGAGGAGCATGCTCTGGGTACAGACGTATTTGAATATCACCCATTGAGGTATGCAGAGTCACTCCGGTACCCAGCTCTACCTTCTTTTCTTCAGCAGATGCCTGCCTCTGGTCTTCTCTGGTTGGCTTCTCATTGAAAACATCTCGATCAGACTTCAGTTTGCTACTAAAATGGCGGCCAATGTTAGAAGATACCAATAATATCGGTAGATATCGACACTTACAATTCTTCGACGTAATTAGTGAACAGGTAAAACCGCTTTCTAGACAGTCCTGTCGCGAAAAGAGTCGGATCTGTCGATAACGACTCCGTGACGAGCGCATTGTCCGATGCAGCCATTTCAAGAGTCAGAAGCTCCTTCCTATTAGGCGCACCCTGATACATAGCGACGTTAAGAAATCGAGTGTTCTCCTCTGAGCCTAATAGTCGTACGCAACGATTTGTTACTGTGTTCACAACTAGATGCCTTATCAGTATTACGAGTCGGAAAATTTGGAGCGCTATTAAGCTCACCTTTGATACCCAAGTATGTAGCATATAAAATGAAATGTCCAGATTCGTCGAAGATAACATTGATGTTCCTGCGACTTGTCTCATCCCGATCTATTTCTCGTTCTATCGCGATCCGTCTGCCGAATTCGATATCGTCCAGCTTTCGGAGTGCAGTGCCTGACTGGAAGAAGAACATTAGATCACGCACAATGTGATAACAGCAGAATAGACGTACCTGCTGCATTTCGTTCGCTACGGTTACACTCTCATCATATTTCCTAATGAGCCTTCCCGTGTGATAATCAAATAGTCGGACCTGCCTGTCTGGAAGCGAAAACGCCACAAAGTGACGCCCATTCCGCGAGAACTCTATACTAGTCGGTACACATTTGTTCTAATAGAAATACAGTTAGCGTAAACAAATAGCATAACAATCGACTTGTTTGTGGGTCCCAACCTTTCGAAACTCGTAAAGATCAGTCGAGCTCTTGAACTTGAAGACATCGTCTGGCTTCTCGTATTCGCCATTGGGCCGCCAGTACTCGACCATGCCTAGTCTGTCTACGCTCAGAGCACAGTCAAACTTGGCATTGAATCCAATAACTTCCACGGGTTGCTTGTGCAGTTCTGGTAGAACACGTATCGGTTCTGCATCGCCTCTGGCATCGTAGATTAGGATACGAGGTGAGTTCTTGTCGGATCTAAAGAAATAAGGATCGCAAAGTCAGCAACGGCAAGTGTAGCAATGGCAAACAGCATCAATACACACATTGCCAAGTATGCTTCAGCCTGGTTTCTCTTTTGGAGCCAGCTAATTGCATTCGGCGTGTAAGGCAGATCAAAGATATTGATCATGTCAAAATTGACCACGTCAAAGATCTTAACGGTATTATCCGTCGCAATGCTTGCAAACAGCCTCCCATCAATATTCAGAGCTGCGCCCAGCACAGTTCCGGAATGAGCGAGATACTGTTTGACAAACTCAATTCCTTTTGCTCTCTTTTTCCAGAACTTGAGATACCCATCAACTGAAAGTGTAAGAACAAAATTTGTGTCCGTGGCTACTCGAACATAAAACAGATTATCTCGATGCATAAAAGATTTTGTGTATCGCTCAAAAGATGGCATATTGTTCATATATATCTTTTCGTGTTTAAACACTAGATCACATCCGGTCACGATCAGATGTCTGCAATGATTTCCAATCCAAAAAAAATTTCGACCTCACCTCTTCGTTTCTTCCTGGGAGCATCTGCAGGAGGCAGAGACGGTCCGAAGTCATCGTCATCAGACTCCTCCGACCCATCATCGAAGCCTCGATTCGCTGAATCCGGGTCTTGAATGGTTGTTAGACACTTTCCCAAAGTCCACCGCCGGAATCATCACAATGCATTTCAGACCTTGACCTGACAAATCCTCTTCAATTGGTCTCTTCTTTGCAGGAGCGTCCATACTTGTTGCTGGTGGCATTCTGTGCAGTTTTCCGCGTAAGCCCTACTTGGCTCCTGATATGAGATGCAGATGATTTAAGATTTTAAGTCTGAACCGCAAAACTTCGACAACGCGTTGCTCTAGACTGGACGCGAAGTAAACCCTAAGCCTATGAGTGTGCAATCTTACCCGGAACTCGCCACAAAGTCGCCGGGGCTCGTCGTTGGAATCGAGAGGCAAGTACGCTTTTATCGACTTTGATCTATTTTATATTTCTTGCATGCAAAGATCGCTGCATTTGCTGAAACAGTGATCTACTGCGACTACGTGGGGTACGTCATGTCTTTTTCAACTAAACCAGTTAAAGATCATGGATCGCCTCTGAATGGACAAGCAAGCAACACTCCTTCTGAAGGAACCGACGAGGCTAAGAAGCCAGCAATTTCATTCTCGTTCACGGCAGGCAATGCTGGTAGCGGCAAACCGAGCAAATTCTCAAACAGCTCTGTACGAAGTAAGATCTCAATCGGGCGAGGCAGCGGCGCGACATTGAGCGGTAAGACAAAGGGACCGAACAGTCATAAACGAAGACGTTCACTTTCGCAGCCAGAGCTGATCACTGCGTTTGATAAGGATGGTGGCGCTGTTACTGTTGGCGGGGAGGAGCTTAATAAGAGCGAACTGGTCATACCGGCGGTGGAGAATAGGAACTGGATTGAAGAGACACTAAAGCGGAGGGGTATCTATAAACCAGTAGCTCAATATATCGACCAAGAGAAGAGCAAGCAGGCCGATGAACAGGAAAAGAACAGTGTCCAGGCGAGGACATATGGACTGAATTTAGTGAAAAATAATCGCAACAACTCTGAAGAGGCAATTAATGAGGAAATGGTGAAATTAGAGAACGATGACAGCACTTCAGGCAGGCACTCAAATTTAACTTCATCCGAGCCTGTGTTCGTCAAGAAGGAATCAAACGATGAGAGAGTGGTCAAACAGCTCATATCCGAGATTACAGACGATGAGCAAAGGAAATCAAATTTGGTCGTCCCATTATCGGCGAAGTCAACAAGGTTATCTGGAGATTATCGAACTTCTCAGATGTCAGAAGACGACGCATATAAGATCGACATGGAGACGCGACCGGATGTACCATCCTTGGACGATTACGAAGCCATGCCTGTCGAGGAGTTTGGGTTTGCTCTACTAAGGGGTATGGGGTGGAAAGAAGGGGAGAGCATTGGGCGAAATAGAAAAAGAATTGGGTAAATTTTAAAAGACTGATTATTCATGTGACTGAAAATCACTTAAGGAATGGATATTCGCTGAAATATTCTCTATGCATCTTTGTATGATATATAAAGTGTTTGCGTAAAATAAATTAATATATAGTATATTTCTCAAAGAGCAGTTATCATTTGTCGGTACATAAGAATGACGCGCCGACTTCAAACTCGTGCCAGACACGAAAGAATCGTGCCAGACACCGACCGAGATTTTACCATATACTCGCTCTATGTTGGACAAACAAACCAAACGAAATACACTAATTTACATATCCCATAGAACAAAGAAAATGGATTATTACCAAACTACTGAAAACAAATGCAGATTCTATTACGTTCACCACGCGCCCAAACCGAACACTTCTAATTTTTAATGAAACTCTGATATACAATGTTGTCGGTCTCGTCAATGGATGGATAGCCCAAATCTTTCCGGAAAACCTCGAAATCAGGCAACTCCTCCGGCGGAACAGAGATTGCTGCGAGCACTTGGCCAAGATCTAAACAGTCAGTTAGAAAACACTTCCTTCCCCTCCAAAAAATCATAGAACACACCTGCTCCATGATTTCGGTAATGGAAGAGAGTTATATTCCAGCCAATCTTGAGACCGTCCAAAAACTTTTTTAGCGCACCAGGTCTCTCCGGGAATTCTTTTTTCAAATTGAACCAAGGTTAGCCAAGCACAGTCAATACGATCCAATAAAGCTACCGCTACACACCGAATCTATATATGCGCTCATTCTCAACCTTCGCTCTTCCTCCTACCAGATATCTAGCGTGGCTCTTTGCTAGTTCATTTTCACTTATGTCGATACCGACCATTCCCTTGGTCTCTAACTCTTCCAGTACAGCAGGAACTTCGGCCTTACGGTTCGCAACAGTAAACGATAAGTATATATACGCGTCTGGGCCACCGGAATATCTATAAGAGAACTCCGTGATAGCCCTTGGGAATATAACATTTTGTAGCTGAAGGAACGATCCAGGCTTCTCAGGAATCGTAATCATCATAAAAACTTCACGCCCTTCTCCCAATTGTGCTCTCTCCGCGACGAATCTCAGTCTATCGAAGTTCATGTTTGCGCCGGACAAAATAGCACAGTAGGCACCACCTTTGTTGGCATCAGGATGGCTTGCAACGTATCGCTTCAGACCAGCAACGGCAAGAGCGCCAGCGGGCTCGACGATGGAACGAGTGTCTATAGGCACGTTAGCTCACCCAGTATTCAATCTGAGCGCAAAAAAAAAATAGCGGTCTGGATACCTTCAAACACGTCCTTGATAGCGGCGCAGATCTCATCGGTAGACACCCGAACGACCTCATCAACATAAGACGAACATAGCCGGAAAGTCTCCTCACCGACAAGCTTCACCGCAGCGCCGTCGGCAAACAGACCGACCTCACTCAAAGTGACTCTTTTCTTCTCTAGGAAAGATCTGTAAAGCGCATCCGCATCAAAAGTCTCCACGCCGATAATCTTAACATGAGGCGCTATGCGCTTCAAATAAACCGCAATACCGGCGATCAATCCACCCCCGCCGACAGTGGCAAATACAGCCTCCAGGTTCTGGACATCAATCTGACGAAGTAGCTCCATGCCTATAGTACCTTGACCAGCAATAACATAAGGATCGTCGAACGGTGGGATATTTGTCAATCCATACTTCTTCTCCAGCCGCTCACATTCTGCTTTGGCTGAGTCAAAATCTTCACCATGCAGAACGACTTTAGAACCCAATCTGCTGACATTTGCATGCTTGATAGAAGGAGTCGCCACTGGCATAACGATAGTCGCGGGAATACCTAGGTGCTTAGCCGAATACGCAACACCCTGTGCGTGGTTACCAGCCGAGCACGCGACAACACCCTTCCAGCGATCCTCGGCTGGTAGTTGTGCAATTTTGTTGTAGGCTCCACGCAGCTTGAAACTGAACACCGGCTGCAAATCCTCACGCTTCAGCACGACGTTAACGCCAGTCCTTACCGACAAGTTGATCGCTGGTGTAACCGGAGTCTCCTTGACAACATCATATACCCGCGAGGTCAGAATCAAGCGGAGGTAGTCTGGAGTTCCATCAGGTAGTAGCAGTAGAGGTGATACGGCCTTGTAGCAAATGCTTGTCGACGAAACCGCAGGCAACGCAGAGTAGTCCGTAAGAGCCTCGACCTTAGGTTGCGAATCCTGCAAGGACTCACGCCTCTTCTGGTTATCTGCAGCGAGCTGGGCTGACTCGGTGGTGGTAGTCATGTTCGAATCGCACTACTAGGACTCGACCTTTGAATTCGTGTCAGATTGCCGTTTGAAGGTCACAAAGGTAAAGTAATTGAACTCACCAATAAGAAATATAGACGCCGTTACCTGTATAATAAATCCCACTAGACGTGCGGATGCACAATTGACGTTACTTCGCAAATACTTAAAGATCTACCCGTGGAGATTTTTAGATTTTGCCTCGATGACTCTAATCTAGAACGTGCAACATCGACAGCAACGGGGCCGCAGCGGCTGTCTCAAATAAACGTGTAAGCGGTGCTACCTATAAGCCACAAATCCGCGACCTGTTTGAAAAGTTAAAACGCGTCCATCGCAGGAAGGAATTTATGTTGAACTACCAGCTTGGAACTTCTCGAAACGCGTGTGCTCTATACGAAATTCTGCCATCTATCGAGGCGTATTTAGTCTGCATCTATCGTCCATTACCTATAGGATTTCTCATTGCATGCCTGGCCTTCATTATGAACACGCCGGACCAGTTCCTTCGGCTACGGGTCCACGTATTTCAATCGCAATCGCAATCGTTGTCGACGCGACAACCGGACGACCTTCCTCGGAGCAGTGCCAACGGCGTTGAGAGGAAAGCTACGTCAAGGCGGTTATCGGTATTTCGGAACACGCCAGAGACGAAACCTGGACCTGCAAACCAAAGCAACGGGAAGATTGTTACAAAGTCAGTCGCCAAGAAGTTTGTTCACCTTACACGTCCGACGATATCCATAGGTCAGCTGCAGGATGAGATCGCAGAGAGATACAAGCGAATATACGAAGAGTACGCTACGAGAACTTATAGTCAAATTTATGAATGACTAATTTGCTAATATACTTATAGACCTTTAGACATAGTTGCACTGAAAGATGACAACGATTGTGACCTCGATCCTGAGTACGTGGCTTCATACCTCTTCACGGACGGGGGTATTGTACATGCTGTCACAGCACAAGATGAGGACTCGGCGGTAAATGAGGCAGCGGAGGAGATTATAGAGGAAGGTGCATCTACGCCGTCTGTAGAAAGTCTGATTGACAAGCACCACGAGGGTGCGAGCGGACAGCTTCTCAGGCTGGCGCGGGCGACCGCGGCAAATGAAGGTAGTGTCAAGAGCTGGCTCAACAATACGACAACAGAGCTGACGGCTGCGGCTGCTGCAGCGTCTCCGAAACGTTCTCTGGGCATTGACGAAGCAGACTACGCCGAAAATGTCGAAATCACACCTTCCAAATTTTCTGTTCCGCGGGAGACCTCACCCACTTTGACGCCACATCCTGCAACAACAAATACGACGGTCTCGTCTAAGCCGCGGAAGAGAAGGCGGCGGATTACTCGCGAGGCATCTACCGAGATCCCGGAATCGGTTATCGGAGACAGCCAGATCAACGATCCCCTTGCGCAAGTCAATACTGCTAGGTCACAAGACCTTTCAACGATACTAGACGAAGAGCTTACGCAACGAGATTCAGACGCGAAAATATCGCCGCCAAAGTCTCAGCTACCGAACGTCAAGTCGAATCCGCGGCTGTCGCTTCCGCCGGCAGCGAGCTCCGAGGCGGATGTCAACGTTGATCCTCAGAAGAATCCGTCGTCTGGAGGTCCGGCATTGTGGTCGTCGTCGCCAGTAAGGACACTGTTTGATATTCCTATGACGGAGAGTACAATATTACCGTCTACAGCAGTGCCTCCAGATAGGAAACTACCACAGAAGCCTCTGTCGAGTAAGAATATCGCGGAGCCAGCACCTACAGCTCCTGCGATCGGCAATTCAGAAAAAGTTATTGACAATCCAATTCAGAAGCCCGATCGGGGAGATGGATCTTCAAAACAAAGTCAGACCACTGATAAAGAAGAAGAATCTGTATTGCGACAAAGGGAAAATACACCTCGCGAAGTGAACGACATGGCTACAGCAAGTTTTCTACCAAAGGGTTCGATGACAGATGCAAAGAAGCCTGCCAAAAGGCCACCGTCTAAGAAAGCCCCGCAGAAGATAATAAAGCCCGCAGCCACGGCGACAGCTCCTCGGAATCCAAAACAGCGTCGGAAGGAGGCAATTTTAGCAGCACGTGAACAGTCCGCACCGGAACAGCCTATGCCAAAGTCTTCCGCGCCAGAGCCAAAATTGTCGGAATCGGAACCAGCGGTACTTGCAGCATCAGCAACGGCTCCCGCAACAGCCACTAATGTCACTAAAAACGCAGAACTAAAGTCCGCCGATTCGCCAATGGTAGAGCCACGGCTAAAGGAGGATGCACGGCCTGCAAATGTGCAAGCATCCAAACCCACCAGAGCAGAACCAAGTAAAAAGGTTGCCGCTACACCAAAGAAGTCATCGGCCGCTGCATCCACAGGCGCACACGCCGAAATGCGGTCCTCCGTGGCGACGACCCCGCTGCTCTCACTATCTCCTCACACCTTCGAGTCTCTCGTTCTCCAGCGCGCACGGGAATCAATGCTTGAGTCGTCCGCTACGAAAAGTACTACCAACCCTGAGTTGTCGCCTGGTCTGTCTTCCACGCAGGCCTCACCGGGTGCCGCGCCTACGATTCCTGTCATCGCAATCAAAGGGAATAAACGAGGCCGAAAGCCAGGTGGGAAGAATAAGCCAAAAGTGCCTCCAATAGGTGCCCCGCCAGACCCTGCCACCACCGGGAACACTGCTAGTGATAAGTCTGTCGAAGCTTCCGGGACAGGAAATGGAGCAGCGAATCTTTCGCACGCCGGTGATAAGAACAAGCCAGCAAATTCGACTAGTCTTGCTTCGTCGCCTCCAGTGGGAAGATCTAGAAGTAAAGCGATGCCGAAGAGTCCGCCTGGCGCTAAACAGAAGGCGTAAGATTAGGAGAATCTCACTTGTACTATAGTAATGTAACATATCACGATTGTGTGAAGGAAACTAGGATTGAAGTAGCATAATTCTGTATACTAAGGCTCGATAATTCTTTGTCTTACTGCTGCTCTAACCGACCTTACAGAGCTTTCATGGGCAAGTAGATTTCAGGGGTAGAAGTCAGAACCGATTCGATTCTCTCAAAAGTAACGAGTCGCATGAAAAGTAGAATGTAGCACGGAGACCCTCTAATTTTCAAAAGCAGCTCTGATTTGATGGCGCAATCAGGCAGAAGATGAAATCGAGAATCATTCGAAACGAGGCGACAAATTCGTTTACTCGATTATTTCCGGTCTCTTTTTCGATTTATTGAGCAAAAACATATGGTAGTGGCAGAGAAATCTCAATTGCGGTAAGCGTAAACTTCATGCAGAGTGTATCAACGTGCGTATTAGCTGCAGCCTGCTGGTCTCACAAAAAGCTCCGCATGTCGTACCGGCTTCCAGCATGCCGGCGATTTAGCCGTCTATACCCTTTTTGCCGAGTATTTCACAAACCTACCACCCTGAACGCACGTTTGGGAGAGTGGCACGTACGATTACACAAATGTACGACTATATACAGGATCGCGAATGCGTTAGTACTGATCATATAGGGAGATGTGGCGTCCCCGCAAGATGCACTGACGCCGTACGCTAATGGCTAACTTGCATCTTATTTATTGATCTAGAAACAAATAAGTTCACATATATGGTCTCCGAGACCGGATCGTATCTACGGGCAGTGTGGAATGACGCCTTCGTTGTTGCAAGTGAGAGTATTTACATAGAGGAGGGACGAACGCGCCCACTTGTAGCACCGCAAAACACAAATGTGAAGTGCTGCTCTTCGGCAAGGTTGACTACGCGAACGTATAGCGGGGGATTCTCAGAGACTAGTTCACTGCGAGTGGTAAAACGCGGGCCAAAACGGCATGCTAAAGAATTTGAGCTAGCTAGTTGCGGCCTCGAGGCACCCCTTTGCGGTATTCCTAATACATTTAACCTAATTCTTAGATTTCCTTATCGCGAGCGTTGAAATCTCATTTCAGCATTTAAATGACCGTAGCATTCATTAGAAGCGCTCGAATTTCCTTTAAATGTGCATGAAAAAGGTGCTGTTGTCGGCGCATAACGCCTTGCTCAAAGCCATAATTTACTTAACGTGCGATAGAATAGCAACAGGGCGAAAGTATCTGGCGATAAATTCATTCATTGATGGATTGATCATCTACCTGTGCTGCACATGTACAAGTGACCTGATTCAAAGTAACGAGAAGCAAATGCCTCCTGACTGAGCTGTCCAGGCATGCTTAAGAAGTGATCTGTCATGGAATGTCCTGCCTCATTTCCCGGTACCCGTATTAAGGGCTCAGGGCTTAATATGGGTACGGGCTATATATGGCAAATCAGCGTACCCTAGACTCATGCAGGTTGAGTGTTGACAGATTGACGTTGTCCGTCAGTTAAAGAGCTGACGTTCCGACGGTCACTGCCTAACGTGCCTATCATGGATCCCGTAAATCCAGGTCGCATGAAAGTTCAATGCAGGTGACCGATAAAAGTGGCAGTGTCATTCGCCGACAGAGAAAGTGCGGACAGTCTTCCATATCAGAGACGGGGGCGCCGAAACCGAGAACAAAGACGCAGCGAAGGCCAAGTCTCGCGAACTAAATTCTGTAACATCGGAGCTTAGCGAGGCGCTACTTTTTCTACAGACGACAAAATGACGGAAGGTGCCGTGGAATAGGGTGACAACTGGGCCAAGCCTCTACCAACCCGGCTAGCCGTCAGTCAGGTACTGTGCACGCCAAAATTGACGTACTGCCGATGGACCGTTCATCCGACGTGACGTATCTGTCGTACCTGACGAAATGAGGGTAAGGTTTGCAATTCGGACTGATATGCTGCACTCAGCTGCAGGGTGTACAGAATAACAAATTGCGGACGTTGTAAGTAGCCATCGCTAGGGTGATCCGGAGTACATTTTTAGCTGCGCATCACGTTGCATTGCCGAATGGGATATCTCATGTAGCCCCTTGAATTAGAAAAGCTGAGACGTTGACAGCTTGACAGAGCTTTGCCGTGCGTTCCGTACCCGTAATATACATACACAAACTGAGAAAGGTATGGCACGCTTAAAGTTAGGCCAGGAAAGATACGATCATCTAGTTCCCAGGCTCCTGTTTTGTTTCTGTGTTCCCGGACGACCAACCAGAATATACGATGCGAGCATCGGTACGAACCATCAATTATGACAGTTATCGGCGGAGAGTACTGTTACTGTACCGCTGGGAGCGATTCATGCCGTTTCTCGGTTTGATCTCGCCGCTGAACGAACTATCGACATGATCCATAAAATTCATGAGAAGTGGCTCTGTGAAGTTTTAACGAGCTTCGAACTTTTCGTAACTGCTACATGCGCGGTATGTATGATATGTTGCCGTCACTTGACGAGTGGTTCAAAATCACACCATTGTGCGGATGAAACCCTGCGAGCGGTGAGGCGAGGGAGGCACAGGACAGTGCTTGACGCGGAAGTTACATTTGTATGTACGTTTGTATGTACGTTTGTATGCAGTATTGCACAGTACTGTACGTACCATGCAGTACATATGTTTGCGTTGTCATTATGCTGCGCGGGATAAGTGACTCACGTCTGCACGATCGAAGTGAGAAATTAAAGACCCATCCTTGAGACCGGAGCCGCCTCAAAGTCCAGTGACGGACCACAACAAACAGCGGCCCCAGTTCCGGCGCCACCTCCATTCCCTTCCATGAAATCAAAAAATTATTTGATGCAAAGTACTCACAAGCAGGATAATCCCCAGGGAGACGATCCTCGGCTGATTGCTGATTGCTGATTGCTGATTGCTGATTGGCCTGTCCTTTGCCAACGCGACACGCTTCGTAAGCTTAATTAAACAAGAAGCAGACGCACGGTGACGCACAAGTGACATATGTGGCGTGGGGCGCGCATGCAGGACGCGTCGGACAGACGTACCTGCATCGATCGATGAAGCCAATAAGGAAAGCCCAGGACGCACAATCTGGCAAATGACGGCATGCCAGGACCAGTGCTGTCAAGTTGAGATTCCTTCCATCCTTATCTTCTAATCTTTTTTTAGCAGTTCGTCGAAATTTGTGGGTTAAGGGCCACCCAGGATGGAAAGCTCTGTTGTCAACAATTATATGTCAAATTATCGTAGGACGTTAGTCTGAAGGTACAGGAGTTGCCGCTTACGCTTAATTAACGTGTACCAAGTGGGACTAGCCCAATGGGCTAGAAAATCAACGCCGCTAACACCCTCCGGTCCCAACGCGTATG
This sequence comes from Lipomyces lipofer, assembly GCA_003705915.2. NCBI lineage: Eukaryota > Fungi > Ascomycota > Lipomycetes > Lipomycetales > Lipomycetaceae > Lipomyces > Lipomyces lipofer. The sequence goes on along the minus strand of PPJX02000004.1, from coordinate 2,349 downwards.
AAACTTCTCGGCAATCCCGAACTTGGTCCACCTATTCGCTTAGAATAGCAACGCCCACAACAAGGATTGTGGAGTCGCCCGTTATCGATCAAGTTTTACAGTTCGGTCCACAATTCCAAAGCTCCAAATAACTCTTTTTTTGGAGCCGAAATCTCTGGTGCAAGTTAGGGTATATTGGTATTTCCATTCGCAGAGTCCGTTCACTTTGGCGAACAATAAAAATCCTCTATATGAACCAGTACGGATACACACGGGTCTCATGGATCTCATCCGTGGAATACCGAATTCGACGATCTGCTCGTTAAAATGAAAGGTGCACGATTTGCCGCCAGTAGCCAGAAGCTTGGGATGCAGTTTCCGCATCATACATGTCTGCAGGCAAATTGTCCGGTGGGACGCTTACTTTCTTTGCTTTTGTAAGCTCCATCGATGACTTGTCTTGGATTCCTCTTGCAGCGATATAACCCACTGCACAATAAATTGGCCCTTGGTACCTTGTCTAGGTACCCAAGGTTCACCCGTCAGCGCGAGTCTCCGCCCTGGTATCTTGGCATTTCGATAATTCGGGCTTAGCGCCATAATTTGCGGCCGTGTGCTAACGCGCGTTGCGGTAAAGCGCTGTCATATAGGCAGGGCCAAGAAGGGACCCGATAAACTGGATCGAGCTACCGCCGGAAAATTTGAGACGCAAGGTGCATTGCGACTCAGAAGAATTCGGTACTCGGCCCACTCCCACTTCCTCCCCCAATTTCAGCTTTTCACAGAGTTTGAAGGCGATCGCAAAGGGGCTAAATGAGAGAGATGGAAGGTAGCTTAAGGTCTAAGGAAGAGCGTTCACTCAGGTTCAACTGGGCTAAGAACTCCGAGGTACTTCTTGGACGGGGTACCTTACCGATTTTGCAGAGAGGTACGCGAAACTGCAAATGACACCTTTATAATCGACTTCCTGGACCCTTGCCTCGACATCTTCGTCTTATGCTCATGCGCTTGCCATCCCATGGCATTTCTGACTGGTCCAAGACTAAACTCATTTGATGGTGTAGCAGTCAACGCTCGAAAATAGACTGCACACTCCCAATACAGAGCACTAAACCTGTCTTGAGGGGAAGTATGGCGCCCTTCCAAGGTGTATCCATCACAACTTGATAAATTTTGCTACATCGTATGTATGTACGGTGACTATTCACAAGTATCAAATTGAATCGTGAGCTCTGGTAGTCGTGGTCTTCGGGAAATATTTTCGCCGATCCCTGCCCTATTACTAAAGACCCACGGCGCTGTCCAGAACCTTGGTGACACCTATCAGTTTCAGCTGCAGGGCCAGTAGTATTTCGATCGTACCGTGGACCACCCGTCCTGAATAACCTTGGGTTGTGGAATACGTACCGTATGTCATTCGCTTAATTCTGGGGGCGTACCCCAGATCTGACACATTCTAACGACCGTTGGGATGACATCAAATTAGAATTCGGTACCTTGCAGATGTGATGCTCCGCCACCTTGTGCTGGCATGGGAAGTGTTGCCGAAATTCGAGATGTTCCACTTATGGTGCGTATGCATACAGCCCAATCTCGTTTTTGTGTGTTTTCGTGCTTATGCGCGATCGTTTGGTCTTCCAGTCTAATGATTTACGTCACTCGCAAGAGGATCTCAGCTCCTCGCATATACAGGCTCTTTTAAGTAAAGTTCTGTTGTTGCAACATTACAGTTGATGGACATGCGTTCCAACAGGAGCTTTTGTTGCTGGATTACAGAATACGAGCGAAGTCCTCTTTGGCTACCTTGTTTGCTATTATTAAAAGTATCTAGTATCCTCTGCTCATTTTATTTTGTTAATAATCTCTAAAGTCGATGAGCTCCGCATCCTCGCCAACTCTGGATTGTCTCTGAATACGCATCGTCTGCAAAAAATGACGTGGGCGAAATAATCAAACATGCACACAACATTCATCGTCGTCATTGTGTTTCAGTGAAATACCGGATGTCTAGCTATCTTACCGCGTCGGTCTTAGATTGCTTAATTTATCTCATGTCAGTTGCTCTTTCCAGCTGCCCACCGGAAACCGCCAATCGCGGTACCGACTCATACTTCTCTGTACAGCCAGAGGCGAATGTACTCCTGGCGGCCCGGAACCACATATCTGTGAAGTCGTTGAAGTGTAAGTGGCAAATTGGGTGTAGGAAGACGCCCGGTTTGGAATCATCCGTTTCCATACCATTCAACTTTTAATCACGTCCACGTATATGCGTGCCCCACGATCAACTCGTCTCGCATTCTTCGCTTACTAAAAACGTGATATTTGGAGAGGTGGGGGCAGGGGGTTGGGGTGGGGGCCCAAAGCAGCGAC